>BJCM01099267.1:0-13306 GCA_018326385.1 Flaveria bidentis
TGTCTCTGAAGCTTCGGAAGACTTCATGTTTGGCTTCGGAAGATATTGGTCTTGGCTTCGGAAGATTTCACACTTAGAGTATTTCTTGTTGCTGGTGTGAGAACTTCCGAAGCTTCTACTTCAGTACTCATGTGCATGCATGTAGAAGGACTTTGGGTGTTTGGTTGCTTCAGCCTCTTCATAATTCTCTATACACACCATTTTGGGGTGAAACATGTTATCTTATCAACTTACACTTGTAACCCTTTTGATACTTGTAAAGCACTTGCAATTCATACTTATTTTTGTCATGATTATTTGCGTTATTATGAGATTTATATGAGATACATTATATGTTGACAATCATTAACTATTGCTAGCCTAGTGACGTCATAGATCTATGGGCCTGACAAGCCTATTTGGTGCTAAAGCCGGTGTATTGCCGGCTCCTGATGACGTATGACTTGTTCATCATGGAAACCAAGTACACTAAGCCAATCGTATAAACTTGTAAACTTGTAATCAGTTAATGTTTGATTTTAGCTATATGTGTTCTATAAACTTGGATAACTCGTAACCTTTAACCATGAATTGCTACCGGTAATCTTTTGATATATTATGTATATTAAAACTTTGAAAACTCACTAATTTCATAGTTGACCTTTTATTTTTAACATGTTTTTGGAAATGTTTAAGTTTGAAGTCAACATTTGAAGTTTGCATAAAACTAGGATTTGTACCTAGATTAAAGAATAAAAGCTTGGATTATTTTGTTATGTTTTGACTTGTTTCATGTTAAGACTTACGGTTGTATTTGCATTTAAAAGTTATGATAATAATATTTTCATTTAAAGATAGCATTATGTGGTTGTGAACAATCTTAACCCTCACATTTCGACGATTCCGTCGTCCAGATTGGGGTGTGACAAACATATATTATATTATACATATTATAATCTATTATATATTTTTTCTATGTTTGTCCGTGTAACACACAAATATTTAACCTAGTATATTAGAAGAGTATAAACAATCAATATACTATAATAGTAAAATCAATGGAAATCATATTATAAAAATTAATCAATCAACAAGAATCAACCCATGTATCAGTTCTTATTCACCTAGAAGATATTACTCGTCTAACCAGTCACTAGAACAATCAACAATCAATCATTCTACTAAAATCAATAGAAACCATATTATAAAAATCAATTAATCAATATCAATCCATGTCTCGGTTCATATTCACCTGGACGATATTAATTGTCCATCCTGTGATAGGTAAACAATAACAAAGAATCAAATAAAGAAAATATAAGAGATTAGAGAATATAAAACCAAATAATCATCGTCACTACTCTAATATTCGGCTTCTGAAGTTCCTTTGGAATATATTGATGTTTTCTGTTAATTATCTGGATGTCTAAATCGTCTGCGCTAGCTCCATATTTATAACTTTTGAGAGGTGGTATGTACAGTATGTTGTGTCCCTACGACCTAACCTAATTCTTCGAGATGTCCACCTATGGCTCATTAGAGCTCTTACGACCCATATGTGGCTTTTGCGTACATCTTTCACAGCTTTGGTCCTTCATCTTCCTGTTTCATCTCGTTCTCAACTAAAACTTTACCAAACATTCATTTAAACCTACACATATGCTTATGACATGATATAATACTTTTAAAACACAAGTTTGAAATATAAAATAAAAATATTAACAATTAGCGAGTTTGTTGGAGTTGTACGTCTCGGAATTCAAATAAGATCCTTTCGCTAGGAATTCACGCGATAAATTCATTTTCGAAACGCAACACACTATATAACATTTTATAACTTTATACCACACTAAACAGGATCACGCAAGGGTATGTTAGTAATTCCCTTTAATCTTTCTATTATTAGATGTAGTATTGTAAACATGTTATAAACTATGATAGCCTTGGTGCCCATTAATCTCTAATTAAATACCCTAATCCACAACTATAATAACATTTGCTACTTGAGTTGTTAGTCTAGTAACAAAAGTTAACAAATAAAAACTATTAAAACAAATCTCGCATTTAAATGCTAACATAAGATAAGTTAAAAAAAACAACTTAAAAGTAAGAGTAGAGAGTCATTTGAATCGTTTTCTTTTAAAAACAAAGTTAACACCATCGTATTGAATCCATGAGTAAAAACAAAAACAAAGAAAGGTAAAATATGATCGATGCATGCCACAAAGAAAGAAAAGATATATAGAGAGATGATGAGTAGGTTGTGGCTAGTGACAAAAATGCAAGAAGCTGGATATAGTGGCGATGAGTGTGGGTGAGCTCGCCCTTGAGACACGGTCTGACCGCACCAGACCTTATTGATTGGGTTATGGGTCCGGTTCAATTTCCAAAGGAACCCCCACATGCCCCTTAATTATCTCATCACCAATTAATAGTTTTTGAATTTCTCAAATTCAACCATCAATTTCCCAGCCTACTTGGTGGTCAATGTTCTTTGTATCTTTCTTCTATACTCTTTTTGTTTGATATGGATGCAATTATTACTTTATAATTGTCTTCTTTTTGGGTGTAGGGTTTTTGGTATTTGATTAGAATATGATTAAATTAAAAGTGAAATATATAGAACATAAGTTGTTTAAAACTGAACTAGGTATATGGACGTACAATATCGCATGTTGTGTGTGTAACAAAGATGTACAATATCGCATGATGCTGATGATAGTGATTATTGAGCGTGTTAAGAAAATTATGATGGGCGGCGGCGATGATGGTGAGCAACAGTGATGTAATAATCCTTTTAATCATATACGGTTTTTATAGAAAGTGTTTCTCAATAATGATAATAAATTTAATCCAAATTGACAGTGCATTTACATAAATTAGCTTTAATGCCTAGATTCGTAACAAAATCTAAAGCAACAACCTCAAACTTTGTGACCCTTTTCGTCTAGTATTTAAACTTGCTATTTTATCCAAACCACATGTGCTATTTACATGTAATTAACTCTTAATTTTAATAGGTTGGATTATCAATAGGAATCGTGAAATGAATAATAATTGGACTGAGTGGCCGGCTTATGAATCCAGTCTTGTATTTGTAATCTTTCTCATGCCCAGCTTGTTCTTTAAGCTGGATTTCGTTTATATATGAAAATTTTGTCGTTCCAAAAAAATGAATAGGTTAGATGTCTTTAGCTTTAGATGGTGATGGTGGGGTAAAGAAATGTGCCATAAAGCCATTTCCCATGGCCAACGTTTTAATAATGTCAATTCACCTCTAACCCAAAAGACAATTTGGCATTATGTGATGTATTAGGAACATGTCATTTTCTAGCGAAAACTTGTAGTGTCATTATAATAATACTTTATCCGATTGCAATATATACAAAATATTATCATACGTCAACCAATATCGACTTACACATTATAATTTATTAATTGGATAGCTTATACATTCATTTGGATAACTTATAAGTGTAACAATTAAAATTAAGATGTTATATCTTAATAATATATGAGATAAGGGAAAATCAAGTGATGTATTTTAGATTCTGTGGTTGGGTATAAATAATTACTCAAGTTATAATGTTACATAAAAATTCTTATAGTGTAACCTCATTATACAATTGAGTCAAGTTCATATACTAACATATACTCTAGACATATATAGATGAATATCCATAAGCTATAACTTCTGATCTTTATCAAACATACCCCATCATAGTCGGAAGAGTTTTCTAAGTATCTAAACAAAAAGATCCATGACGACGAACCATTAGTAAAAAACATCAACAAAGTATACATATAGCACTCATATACCATGAATATTATCATAAATAGCCACGATCAATCTAGAAAGAGGATAACATAATTCAAGAGGAAGATCGTGAAACCACTCCTGCATTAAGAATAATAATATCGCTATATTCACCTTTAATATTAAACAAGACACAACATGATTCGATAGTAATCGGTTCAATAGTAACCGGTTTTAAAAGTACTGGCTTCATAACCACTTTTTGAATAAGAAACCCGTAACCAATTCAATTTTTAAATTTCTAACCACCAGTTATTTTGATTATTGTAACCGGTTTTAAAAGTACTGTTTTTAACCGGTTTGGATTCTTGGGTCAGATAAGCGTTATTTTTTTTCTCACATTTTACTTTTCAGCCTCAACAGTTATGTAGCCCAATAGCGTCTAATCAGTTTGCAGCCCACTAACGTCCAATCAGTTTGCCCATAAGCAACTGAAAGCCCAATAACATTGCTTCACATACAAATAGAGATGCATATTTCGGGTTTTGGGCCGGACCGAAACCGGGTTCAAACCAAGTTGGGCCCAATCGGGTTTTTTTGTATCCGGGTATTGGTGAATCCGGGTACGAACCCGGGTCGGGTTCACTTGCGGGAAACCCCTCCCCGCCATACCCCGGGTAGGGTCGGGTCGGGTCCGGAACCGGGTACAATACCAGGTTTAGTTTATTTTTTCTACTTTTCTTTTCTTTTTTTATGTCCAATACCGGGTTCAATATCGGGTCCAATACCGGGTTCAATTCGGGTTTAGACCCGGTCGGGTCGGGTTCGCTAAAAGAGCAAAAAACTAAACCCGGTTCCAACCCTACGGGTTTAAACGGGTTCGAACCGGGTATGCCTCCCATCGGGTTATACCCGAACCCGGGTCCGGGTCCGTATCCGGTTATTTTGTGCATCTCTACATACACAGATCATTTAGGAATTTAGTTGATATGTTTTAACAATTTGTTATTCGCACTTCAATTTACCTATATAATAGAAGCCTAAAAAGGGCTATTGGAACATCTTTTCCGTCAACTAAAAATGAAACTAATCATAAAACTTGTCTATTAAGTTGTTTTGTGACAATAACGTCATGTCTTCAATCGTGGGAAACATCTTTTACAAAAATATAGGATAAGGTTACGTACATCAAATGATCCGACAGCGAAACAATCTGGTCACTTTCCAACCATTACGTGTAGCGATAGCTAAATCAAACAACAAATATATCATTTTTTGTTAGATTTAGTGGATGATAGTAAAGAAATACTTATGCAACATCAAGAATGGGCTTACCACACTTTGAAATAATAACTTTTTACAATATTTGAATATAGTTTTATTATACATTAAATAAAAAAAGTATATCGCTGTGGTTAGATAACAATTATGCTCAAACCTAGGGGTGTTCTGGACCTATACTTCTAATTGAATTGTAATCACTTTTGAAAATACCCCTACTAAAACTGTTAAGATGAACACCCTACAAAAACATTGATTTTGGAGAGATCTCACCATAATAAAATAAGATATAAGATTCTGTTTCAACCCCTTAGATCAACAACCATAGAAACTCTAAAAACACAAAAATCACACATAACTAGCCAGCTATCATATTTAAAAAAAATTATGATTTTAAAACTCCAAAAATCTATGTGGTATAATGACTCAAAATCACCCAAAAACAATACGAGATCATCACCACTTTTATTCAAGCCCGATCCAGTGACCCCACCCTTCGTCCCACCTTCTTTGTTTTGGGTCGTTTATATGTATATATGAATGATCCCTCGAAATACAAACCCTTCCAATGGTGAGAAATGCTAAAAACGGCATGTTGATGTGGCCAAGAGGCTAAAAATGTTTTATCGGATGAGTAGTTTGATTTTGTACATTAAATCCACAAGTTATTTCATTTTTTTACTATTAACCATGAAAAGCATAAATGCCAAAATACCCTTTCTATATGCAAATTAAACTTACAAATTTCTTAAGAGAGTAAGAAATGGAAAGGAGTCTTTTGAGAGACGTAATCTTTATGACACAAACTATTATCATTAATCGTTGCATCATATGTTAAGTAATGATTTGCACAACTATTTATAATCACTTAAATACTAATTTAGTGAAAAGATTGAAACTTAAATTCTGAGAATACATAACAAATTAATTCTCTTGTTCTAATTGGTTAAATTTAACATTTTGAAGTTGAGAAAACAAGGCTTGGTTTTCTTGATGAAGAACAAGTGCTTTTCTTCTAAGCTTTTCATTCTCTTCAATCATGCATTGATTTTGCATGTACAACTTCAAGTTCTTGATTGCCATCTTTCTTTTCAACATCACAAACGAGACCCTTGTTTTGTTTCTTGAAGTTTTTCTATCCATAACTCTTTTCCTGTTATGATCAACAAAATATCAGATTATTAAACAAGGTTTCATGACAAGTCCGTGACAATATACATGCTTCATGTAAATGGAAAGTGGAACTATAATTATGATCCGTGTGCATAATCAAACAATGCGTACCAATCATAATTCTAATTAGAGTAGTTTTCAAGAACAAGATAGAGAGTGCGAAAACTTACCTATTTAGATGGCGAAAGTAAAAGGTTGATTTTTGCACTTCTTTGGAAGTTTCAGGACACATCTTCTATTCACCTCTAAATTCCTATGTGTTAGTAGTGAATGAAAGATTTTAAACAAATGGAGAAAATGAAAGAACAAGTAGTTTCCTATATATAGGCCTAATTGGCAATGGTTATTTCATTGTGTGAATGCATGAGTGGGAATTTCATAACTAAAATAAAATATTACTTAATCTATCATCACAAATTTGCATGTTTGACCAACATTTCTTTTGGACCAACCTAAAACATAATGATGAAAAGTGGACTCATCGATTACACACAATGGAGAATTCTCATTTGTACTTTTAGTCTCACTTGATCCAAGTTTTCAATCCAAAGACTTAAAGAACGTGCAGTGGGACCACATAAATATATTAGTTGATTTCTACATCTAGAACAACATTGTTATACTAACATGTATCTCATGCATTACATGTTGTACATTGTTTTGATGTTGTCAAATTTAGCAACGTATATGTAACAAATATTCTCTCTTTTAAGTCTTTGTTCATGATTTGGATCCTAAAACCTTCCCTTTTTGTTATTTCGTTACCATCAATAATCATGATGGGGATTGCATTTTAGTCTTGTGCATTCGATTAGATGAAATCATGATGGTAGCTAACTAAACAACTCATTTTATTGTTGAATTCAAACTTGGGTGCCTGCTTTAGTTACTTGGTGAGCAATCTAAAGAATATGCCTAACTTATAAACCGTATTTTTTATTTTCATATAAAATAAAACTACTTATCATAGATAAAAGGATACTTTTGTATTTTCTGACAAAGAGAGATAACTCATTTCACTTCAAAACAACCATACATCACCGATTGAAATGTATCAATGGATGACATCCCCTGGGTGATTATTGACGGATGACCAACACAAATCATTAAAAATGAGTTTTAAAAATAGGTCTCGATGGATTACCTATAACTGAAAAAAATTCAATAGGTGGTTCATCGGTAACCCGTCAGTGTTTTTTACAAAAAATTTTTAGATAGACTCCTATCCAAGTTATTGGTCCATTGGTAACCCGTTAGTGTTTTTGACGATAAATTTTTAAATAGATTTCTGTCAAAGCTATTCTAGTGGTTGTTAGTGTAATAGGGTTGAGAGAGACCTAGTTAATTTGTTGGAACATATTGTCATTTATTGGAATTGAGTGGTTACTACAAGTGACAAGCTTTTAGTTTAAATATAAAAGTGAACAAGAAATGGGTGAATCAGGCATTTTCTTTGTTCTCATGAGTTATATCCTCTTCGCTAATTTTGTTTGAACTTTTATGTTGTAATTTTTGGTCCTAAAGTTAAAATTTTCAAAATTTTGTATAGGAGTCCTCGAAAGTGTTAAACCAGTCTCCTGGTTAGTCGAGAAATTGTGCATGCATTGGCATGGGTTTCTTTCTACCTTGAATTCTTCAAGTGAAACCTAGCTTGAAAATACAAGTGCTAGTGTGTGGGTCTCTTGATGCGCGAACTAGGCAATGGATGTTGTGATGTGTTGGTCAGGTCATTTAGATTACATTCTGAAGGAAACATAATTCAAGACAAATTGATTAATGAGACATCAGGTCCAATAGTACTATGGGTATATATGTAAATGTAGTTTATTTGTAAGATGTTGAAATGTAATGTATATATTTTGTAAGATGTTGAAATGTAATGTATCTTATTTGTAATATGTGGAAATATAAAATTAATGTTGTTTAATTCTTATGACTTATTTGTGGCTTCGTGTAACCTAAACAATTCACTAACATATTGTGGATTCATGTAACCCAATTATCCAAACAACTCAATAACAAATTACAATAACATGATCGGAGGTGAAACGACAAAATGATATATTATATTCTAATATGACTATATTTAACGTAACCAACACACTAACACATCACAATGCTTATCATGACCCTAATTAAAACAAAGATGTTAATACACTTTGTTGAGAAATACATTGTAATTACACACATAAATTGAAATCCATTAATAAATCGACATGTGTTTAACAACAAAGTGATATGTTATGGCATAATATATATTGCAATATATATAAAAAACAAACCACTAATTGCATTGCCCAGAAAGTTCATTAATGCCCTAAATAATAATGATTTCAGGAGCATAAAAAATGGCATCGACTCCTGCTTCATTACCGAGCATTCCTCGAATGTTTCCACACTTTTAATATTAGGGTTATTGGATTTAATTTTTTTATTTTTATTTATTGGCCGGAATAAAACCAAATCATAAAATATTTACAGTCATTTAAAACTTTGAGTTTTTTTTTCTTCAATGATTTCTTATTAACTGAGAGTTAACACCCGTTAGTCTTTTTGATGAAATGAGTCCAACTTTAAGTCATTTTTCAAATCTGACACTGCCTAGCCTCTATTAGGTTCGTTTCCCGTTGTCTGGCCTCTATCATCACCTGAAATCTACATCCAACGAGTCCAGTTGTTCAAATTAGGGGCATGGAGATTGACGGTTTTTAGGGTGCGAAGGTTTTAGATTGACGGACCTAAAAGTAGATTTCAATTTTTTGTTTAGTGTTGTAGGCACAAAAGCAATTCAAATAATAATAAAAACTAACGTGGTTAACTCTTATTTAATATAAAAAATAACTTAAAGTTTGAAGTGTCTATATTATTTTCGTTATTATTATATTATATCATTACTATTAGCTTTTTAATTAATTAAATGTTTGCTCTTTTTAGAAGTTTTATCTTCAAAACTAATCAAATTCGATTATATCTCGTGGAACATAATAAAACACATGCATTTCCACCCTAGATAACTAATTGTTATCTACTTTTTTAGAAAGATGGCCTCCTCCATATAAAGATGAAAAAAGATTGGATGGAGATAATTTTACGTGACAAGCAAAGAAAAAAAAAACTTAAATTTATAAATGTTACAAAGATGGAATCTCTCCCTGTGAGACCATTGGGCATACCACATGGAGGGGTGCCTATGGTGACTGGTGTGAGGTGACGACGTGGACTAGTGAAACACCACGCCCCTATGGCGTAGTCCATGGGCGCAAGAGAAATTTAAAATGCAACGAATGACTAAGTTTTATTTTAAAAAGAACTTTTAAGGTAAAACAATTTATAATACACAAAGACACTTAAACTTTTAAATTGTTTCACATATTTAATGTTACGTATTTATTTTTTTTTAAATGAGCATACTAGATTCATTATCTTCAAGTTCAGATGGTGTATTAACAAAAATAGTCCGTTTGAAAACGTATCATGAAGCCACCGTCATTTTGTGAAACATTGCTTTGCTAACTGCCCCTTTTATGACAAAAAAATAATTTTAGATGATAGTTTCAGTCAAGATAATAGAGTTTTAATTATTAGTTTTCTCTAGGAAATAAACATGATGTGGAAGTATAATTACTATTTAAAAACTGATGATAATAATCAATGTTGTTGAGACTGGATCGGACCGGCCAGTCCGATCGGTTCGACCGCGAATCCGGGGTTTGTTTGGTCCGGACTGGTGTGATTCGTTTTGTATTGGTCAAACCGGTCGGTTCGTTCTGAACCACTGGTCGGACCGGAAAACCGGACCGGTTTTTGTTTTTAATTTATTTATATTTTAACGGGTAAAAATGGAGTGTTAAACCATAAATTAGTACGTCAGATATACAAATATAGTTAAGTTTTATATATAACTATAAAATATATATATATAATTCATATATAAATTACTTATATTTAATTACATATATAAATATAATTAAATCCGGTCCAACCAGTCCGACCGGTCCGACCACCAAACCAGTAAGACGTTCGGTTCAACGTCTGATCCGATTCTGAAAAGATTGATAATAATATAACTTGAAAGAGTTATGAGTATGAAAATAACATGATCCAATTCACAAACCAATTAATTATACTGTTAAATCATCTTTAATACGTTAAACGAGAAGAATCAAGTACACGAATATGTAATTGGTAATCTAACTAATGTACTCTTACTAATTATTTAGGGTTAATGCAGAACTGAAGAAGAAGAAGAAGAACAGTAATCAGAGTCTTTCAGATTCTCCTTTCTTATTATCTGTGGTAATCTGTAACATATAGCTTTAGTTAAAAACGTTCAATTTCCGGATTCTTGCTTGAATTTCACCAGGTAATTGATTATTTCTCTCACATATGCACATATTATTGAGTGATTTAAATGAAAAATTTTCATATAATAAATTCAATTTTTTGAAATTTGGATGCTGCTATTGTGTTTGCAGGAGGAAATAAACATGGAGGATGACTATTCTTCTCCTAAAAGGAGAAAGATTTTACATGCAGATCATCCTGAATCCAATAAAGACCCAAATTTACTCTCACCAATTGAGATTAGAAACACAGTTTCAAATGATCATTGTGACCTTGAGAAAGAAAGCAAGAGTAAGATTGTAATAGAAGGATCAACAATGGATGCAACAGAAGAAAGTGGTAGTCAGATTAGGAATGAAGATAACATGACTTTACAGACTGTGGGCTTTAGTGGGGGTGATGGTCATTCTCTTTTCAGAAAGAAGCTTCTTGTTCTTGATGTAAATGGGTTGCTTGTTGATATTGTTGCAGACCCAGATGAAGATTACAAACCAGATGCTATAATAGGGTCAAAAGCAGGTTAGATTTGGTTTTAGGGGTAATTGTTGGGATTATTTAACTTATTGCTAACTTGACTGTTGTTTTCTGTTGTAGTGTTTAAGAGGCCATTTTGTGATGATTTTTTGAAATTTTGCTTTGAGAGATTTAGTGTAGGAGTGTGGACATCAAGAACAAGGTGCTCTATTACTATTGTGTTATGTTGTAGTCTTTTGGGTTCCTCAAGAACTAAACAATGTTTATCACTTGTATGTAGCAATGGTGTAGATGACTCGTTTACCTATGAATGTGTCAAATGGGGATTTGAAAAGATTAGATGAAAGGAATCAGGGTCGAATAGGTCGAAAAATGGCAACTTGTATTAAAATTATATAAGTAATCATGTTTGGCATGGTATATATGCGAAAAGGTTAATCTTTTTTGTCAAATTTACTCTTTTGATGTGTTATGCATCCCTCCCACTGCTACTTGTGTGGAGCTTTGTTCATTATATTAATCCATTGCTCTGTTTTTTTCTTATCCTCATGCAACTTTTTTGGTGTTGTCATATTTATAAACATCCTCCAGAAGGAATATAAAGGGAGTTCTTGACTTCCTCATGAGGGACACTCAGCATCAATTGCTTTTCTGTTGGGTAAGGCCATGCACAAATTATTATTTTGCATATAATATATTACAAATAACTTGCACGCTTATTATCATGTTTAATATGATGAAAATTGGCTTTTCTGCAGGATCAATCTCACTGCACTGAGACCGGTTTCAATACTATTGACAACAGTAGCAAACCCTTGGTTTTAAAAGAACTTAAAAACTTATGGGAAAAACATGATCCTAATCTTCCATGGGACAGAGGAGTATTTGATGAATCAAATACACTCCTTTTGGATGATTCTCCATACAAGGCACTACGCAATCCTGTAAGACGTCTTTTAGTTTTTTTCTTTTTCTTTAACTTAGTTTTTATGCTGATTAAAAGTGTTTGTTTACTTTACATTTCTTGTTTCGAATTTCAGCAATATACTGCAATCTTCCCCTATACTTATAGTTACTGCAACACCCAAGATAATGGTTTAGGTAAGTTATGATGTCCTATTTATATATGCTTATTTCTAGCCATTTACTCAAGAATGGATAGTTTGTTATGTTCGGTCTTAGATTGGTTGGACAAGTCAAACGTCACCTAAAGTATATTTATATGGCAAACAACCTCCAAAGTGGATAAAAAATTACCTTAAATGTATTTATAATGCATGCAACCTCCTATGTCGTTTAATTAAAAAGTGGATTATCATTGAAAATGTATACGTTGTTTTTGGGGTTTATTTGTATTGTTATATTTGGCTTTAAGTTCGCCACATGCACTCTATCTGGAGATTTACTTGGATGATCCCATTATAATATGCTTGATTGCCATCACAGGACCCAATGGTGACCTTCGTAATTATCTGGAAAGGCTGGCAGCATCTGATAATGTCCAAAAGTTTATAGAGCAAAACCCATTTGGTCAAAAACCGATTACACATGACAATGAGTCATGGAACTTTTACCATAAGATCATTTGTTCCACCCAACCGGGAGCTGGTCCTTCTTGTTCCAGAAAGAAACTTATTGTTATTGATATGGTTGGTCTGCTTTTTGATGTTGCAACTGTCCCACGTGAGGGATATAAAGCAGACACAATGCATGGATCAAGAGCAGGTCTAGATTCTTACTGTGATGATGTGGCCTGTGTTTTTTTCTCAAATGTGTCTAAAAACTATCCAAAAGGGTAACGGGTCAAAGTCAAACAGGTCAAAAACAGATTGAAAGTCTCGCTTAGAGACTATATTTCATACTTATTTAGTTATAAGCGGTTTAATAAGAGACAATAAACTGTTTAGGTAAACCCGAGCCGACCCATACTAAGAAAGACCGTTTTCAACCTGAACCTGTTTTGACCCTCCCGGACCACCCATCTTGGATTCTTGGCATCTTGCGACCTCTACTTATTTGTTTCATGTTGCTCAACAAGTTGCTGACTTCGATTGTTGTTTACTTTTGCAGTGTTTAAGAGACCTTATTGTGATGATTTTTTGCAATTTTGCTTTAGGAGATTCAATGTAGGTGTTTGGACATCAACAACAAGGTACTCTAATTAATATTACTGGCTTATTAATAATAGACTTTTTTCTTATCGTTTTCTATTTGGATTTAAGAGAATAAGTCATGCCACTTGTATGGATTGCAACTTTCTATGCTCACCGTATATTTATGTTATTGATTATATATATA
>BJCM01099276.1:0-17471 GCA_018326385.1 Flaveria bidentis
CAAGTACTAGAAGTAGTCGCCATTGCCGATGATATTTGTGTAAAGATCCCATTGTTATAAGAGAAAGTATTTGTTAAATATTTGTAGTCCCAAATGGGTTGTTGATGATTGTAAAACGTTAGGTTGATTTGATTTGGAATAGTATTTGCATGTTGATAGCATTGACTTTAATCTTTGTGGTCAAGCAATGACAACTATGTTAATGTTACCTCAACATCACACGACAAACAGAAGGGATTAACACACACAGCAACTTCAATCACACAACAGACCAGACGCTCAACTCAACACTCCATTCGCACGAATCAAGCCTCATTCATAAGAATCAGCTTCATTCGTACGATTAAGCCTTCATTCGCGCGACTGGCATCTAGTCGTACCACACAACACCCAATCGCACGACTTAACCTCCATACGAACGAATCAACCTTCATTCGTACGAATCAGCTACATTCGTATGAATGAACCTTCATTCGTACGATTGGCCTTCAGTCGTGCGATACACGCACAATCGCATACATTCATTCTGTCGCATGACTCAATCGCACACAACAATAATCTGCATTGACTCAATCGCACACATCATTCATCCGCATTGACTCAATCGCACACATTCATTCGATCGCACGACTCAGTCACATGACATCCCCAGTCACACAACTCAATCTCCTAAATGACACGGTCGCATGACTCAGTCGCATTACTCACCCAGTTGCACGGCTCAGTCGTATGACAGACCCAGTCGCCTGAACTGTAGGTTCGCGGCTGCTGAAGTGCAGAGTAGCCTTCGGCTGCCCCGAGCAAGAGTTTTACACAACGAGGACTTCCAGAAACACTCTACAAACACACACAAACAAGAAGCACACGCAGATTGACATCACAAACACCCACACGACCACTTGTGTTTGGGTTGAACCCAAACACCCGAAACCCTAGAATTTGGACGGCAGTAAAACGAGCGAGAAAGGGACAACCAAGGTCGTCTACCTGCAAGGATGGAGTAGACTTGGTTGTAGATGAAGTCTAGACGACGAAAATGAGACGAAACGGGGCGGTTTTGGTGCAAAGAAGAAGAAGATGTGAAGTGAAGGAGAATGAAGAAGAAGAAGTGAAGAATGGCTGGGAAAATAGGGTTTTTATACCCATCCCAAGTTTGCAAAATGTCAATTTTAGTCGTTGCATTTAGTCCCTGAGTTCCTAAAGTTTGTTTCGGTTGAAAATGACTTTAAAAGTGTTTGTTATATTAGTGTTAAAAATGTATTTAATGATATTTGACACTTAAAAATGGTTTTATTAATGACAATGATTTTATATAAAAATGATATATTTAGTGTTAATAATGATGAAATTTTGTGAAAGTTTCAAGCATAGCACACGCACAAAGATAAAAAGGCAAGTATAATATCCACACAAGGAGTTAATAAAGGTGAGGAATGAACGATCAAAGAAGAGTTAACGGAAAACCATGTTAATTGATGGACCTTAAGGTGACGGATGTCACAAGTTTCGCTAGCCAAATGCCTGAAATAGCTTAGTTTCGCCGACAATTTCACACGAAACAAGCTTGAACTTTCGTTCAATGGTACTTTTGGCAGCAGTTTCACTTGTAAATCACCCTCAAGCACTATTGAACTTTTGTTCAATGAAACTAGTTTCGCAAGACAACAGTAAACAAATTCAAAAAGGATAACACATGTAGTTTCATTGAAACCAGGCAGTTTTGTTGTATGAATTGGTAATTTCGCTAGATGAAGTTAAAAAGCTTTTTCAATACGAAATCAATCTGAAATCATAAAAAACTCAATGGATTTTAGATCTGATGATTAACAGAGCTTCCCCAACCAAAAATAAACAAAGATCAAGAAAAATCCATATCAACTACACTCGAATTTGATCTAAAATTGATGAAAACTTGATATTGAACAAAAACAACCAAAACCTCAACAAATCATGAGCAGTAAGGCTCTGATACCATATTGTTGGTCCATTTGATCGAGTTACAATACAAATGAGATGTTGAATCGTTCAATATCAAATAAAAACAATAGATAAAAAATATTAAGAAGATTAAGAACAACCACAAATATATCAAAGTAAAAACAATGAGGATCAATACACTCAATAATAACAAATCACAATTATATTTTTGTGAATAGACTTCTTACCAAGGTCACTTGCAACAATGATAAACGATTAGGGTTTTTCCAGGTTACCCAACAATGAAAATGATAAAATCTATATATAGCAGTCTTACTTTTCACTGTCAGCGAAACTGTACTGCCGAAACTATAGTTTCGCCCGGCAGAAACAACAGTTTTGTCGGGTGAACTAAAACAGCTGGCTATGAGCAAAACTGCAGTTTCGCTCACAGTTTCCCTGGGCTTCAAAACTAAACTAAATGAACTACATTCAAAAGTAATCTAACATTAGACCTATTACAAAGTAATATAAACATAATCTAATCTAAGGTGAGTCTAACCTAAACATGATCTTTAACATCATCAATTCATGAATTTCAAGAACAAAAATTTCCTCTTAAGGCAATGTATGAACTAGATGATCAATCCATGGGTTTCTTGCATAATCAACATAATCTAACATTCATAAAACCTAACTAACATCATATTAACATCTAACAATCATCAATATCATGTATTCATCACCAAATCAAACTCGAATCTTGATGCTTGTTTATCAAGAACAAAAAACATGAAAAACTAATCAAAACTAACCTTTAGATGTGCATAGATGATGATTAGCACTTGAAAACAACTTGTAACACTTAAAACCAAATCAAACTCTAATCTTGATGCTTGTTCTTGATCAAAATCGCAAGGTGAGGGTGTTTGGGAGGGGTTTCGGCCGATTGGGTGTTTTGGGGGCTAGGGTTTTGTTAATTTTGCTTAATTATGGTAAGTATTAGTTTAAAGATAATTTACAAGATAAACCCTTTTTATTTGTATTTTATAAAAACCAATTTTTATAACACTTTTGAACTAATTTTAACTATAAGTTATAAGTATTATTAATCAATAATCATAATCATAAAAATTTACACCAAGTCACACAACACATGAAATATATATTACATGTAGTCACGTTATCATTTTTAATTCACTGAATAAATATTTAAAATTCTATAAATTCAAGAATCACATAATCACAACTAATAATCAATATTATTAATTAGATTATTATTGTTTATCATAGATTATTATTATTAAGTCACCAATGTTCAACGACAACTAGTGTGTGCTCACAACACGTGTATGCAAGACTTAACGGAACTAACGAAGTTTAGTAATGGAGAATTACTGGATTTCACTACCAAAGAAAACCCAAATGAACCCCTGCTCAAGCTATTGAGCCAAAGCAAGCCCCCATATTATCACCCATACAGAAAAAAGTGGACATTAGAGCTCCCACTTCTCCTGAGGATCAAACCACTCCCATTTTACAAGAAATCAGTGTTGAGGTTCCTCATGCTCAGCTTTATGAGCTCATTACTCAACCCGCCTTAAGCCTTCATTTAGAGTCTCAAAACTCTAGTGAATAAATTTCAAGGGACAGTTACCCAGCCTCTTGATCTCAATCAGCCAATACAAAACCTAGAATTCTATGATGATGAAAACATGGGATTCAGTGAGTATCATGAGTCTCTCTACTCCTCCCTTACTCAAATAGAGATGAGTACTCCTACCTCTCCCTTATCTAGCCCACATTATTCATCTATCACTGAGGTGGATCTCCCGGAACCTGTTCAGGAGGTCCATATGGAAGAGGTTCTCACTTTTGAAAGTGATTACATCATTAAGACCTCACCATGACAACTCAACCCATTGGCAATTCACCTAAAGTTGTTAGCAAGCAGGGGAAATCCAACAGCTAAGAAAAGTATGTTGGTGGTGAGAGATAAGACTTTGTTCCAATCCTCTCATCCCCCTATGATTGTTCTTATTAAGATGAGGGTAACATGAGGCTTGCAAAATCTATCAAAAACATGCACTTACTTAGTCTCTAAGGTTAGTCACTTAGAATCTCAGGTGAGTACCTTACAAAATAGGGTTAATGATCAACAAATTGAGATTTATTATCTCAAGGAGAAACCAACTGGGAGACCATTGAGGAGAGCTCATCTAGGAACACAAGAACCTATGAATGTGATAGACCTAACTCCTAGCTCACCTATGCAAGTGGATGATGCTACCAAAAAGCACGAGAAAGTCTTAGCAATCATAAAACCTAGGATTTCTTCACAGAGTATGGACATTGAGGACTTACCATCCTCACTTGCAATTGTTCATGCTCAGCAACCTCCTCAAGTTCACATTGATGTTGACTGACTCATTCAGATTTTATTTGACGAGAGAAATCCATACTAGGGTGGAGGTATGATGCTGAGAGAATAGCCCTCATACTTCATAGACTTCAAAGGCAGCAAGAGATCTTAAACTTTCAGACCTTGAACTACTATGAAGGTCTTGATCTTGCCAATATGCCATTTACCAATCCAACTCATCATAGGCAAGATGAAATAATGCCTGCAAGGATACAAGACAATATTGTTGAAGATATCAAAGAAAGAAGACAAATACGAGTAGGCTATGTCATTGGTCAATTAGATGTTCAGGTGGACCCTAAGATTAGCTTCAAAGGGAAAACCTTAACTAAAGGCATAGTGATAGAACCTGTGAGCACTGTCATAGTATAAACAACTTCAGCATCTTATTCTCTCAGTGAAACACCTATTGGTGAAAGTGTCTCGTAGCCTCTCTCTGGCCAGAGTGTAACTGCTACATCAGACAATGAAGCCCAAAGCTCTTTTTGACCTTAGTCACAAAGCTTTATAGGTGAAAAAGGGAAAAGGATAACGACTTCTGAGGAAACTAAGGAGGAGAGAGAGAGAGAGAGAAAGCGGAGGAGGAAGCTAAGGGAAAAAAGTTTTGGTGGGTCCTCAGGATTTATGGAAGCTGCTATCAAGGCTGCTCATAGACCAAACACTCAAGATGATGAGTTAAGAGCGACCAAGGTACACTATTTAGAAACCAAGAATTATGATATTGGTAAGATCATCTCTCTCCCCTTAGAGGAATTAAATGAACTAGCATAAAAAGAATTGTCTAAAGATAGGAAGGAGGCAGAGGATGTAGAGTTGCTCCTCAAGACCAAAGAAGAAAGAATGTAGAAAAGACTATACAAATATACTCCTACCCTCTGCCTAGTTCAAGAAAGTCCTGAAAAAGAGGCTGTGGCAAATGAACAACCTCAGGTAGATAAGGAAGCTGACTGACAAAATATGATCAACTACCTGAGTGCCACAGGTCTTTATCAGGCAACTACACTTCTTCCCTTGTCATGAATATATTGATTGAATACCTCAAGAATCTTGAGCTATAACTTCTCAAATAACCAAAGGCTGCTAAGAGAAAGATGAGGGAATGAACAGCAAAGTCAAGGGCCATCATCCAAAAGAGTCAAAAGAAATTTGCTAACCGGCAAAGGATGATGAGCTTCTTAAAGATGTATGAATTCTCTGGAAGGAGGACTTGGTCCAAAGTCTTTATCTATCATGGATGAGTACAATAAAGTGATCAAGCAGAAGATCAAGAGAGGAGAGCTTGTTGACTTACACTATCCACCAAGTGAAGCTCCTCCAAAAGAACTAAAGGTTGAGGTTGAACACTTTGAGACAACACAACCTGCTGAACCTCGACGAGTTTCATCTTTTGATCCACATCATGGTTCAACTCCCTCTCCTTCTGAACTTGTGAGGGAGAAGGAACCAACTAAGAAGGACAAAACAAAACAATCTGGTGTTGAAGGTCAGTCTACTTAGTTGAAGAGGGAGAAAAGGATGGCCACCAAGTCTATATCATAGAATATATCAAAGGCATCGACTTCTAGACCTCAGGATACGTCACCGTATCTTAAGGATGTGCAAGAAGAGGCTTCTCAACCCACTCCAACTCAAGTTGAGCTTGTTGCATCAAGAAGACCCATCTTGTCTTGGTCCTTTGCTACTATCCAGATAGATTGTATATAACAAGAGATTAATGTAGCCAAGATGTCTACTTATGGCAAGGTATGCTTAACTTACCTTTGCATGGTCTCTTTGACATAAGAAGGTGTTTTGAGAGTCTGAGTGATCCTAACCAATTAATGAAGCAAGGAATAATCATGATCATGATGAGGACTATCAATATATGAAGACATTTCTCTGTTGTGGTAGCATCAGCCTACGGGGAGTTTGTATGGCTTATTGAATGGTTGATGCACTCAAAATAGACCAAGTCTTTCCTGCATGCATGCACTCAGTGCAAAGTAGAAGTAGCTTCAGAAGTTTTACATCATGCGTTAGAAATATTCTAAGTGTAATATTTTCTGAAGTCAAGACCAATATCTTCTGAAGTCAAAAGTGAAGTCTTTCGAAGCTTCAAAGACCAAGTCTTCCGAAACCAATGAAGTGAAGACATATTTCTTCCGAAGACTTTAAAGAATAAGCTTTCTCTAATGTACTTTTCATAAAGCTGTCCAACTTTTCGCTTCAACTCTGATTACTCACAAACTTATACAACTTGTTGAATGGTCCATGTTTTTTGCAAATGTACATTGAGATCTTGAGTATGTAAATTTCTATTTTATGTATTTTTATCCTTTATATAATACATTAAGATGTGAGCTATGACATGTCATAGTCACTAGTCAAAAGCAGATTTACCTTTCGATTCTACATTGATTTTATTGTCTAGATCAAATGTATCCAGTTGGCCTACTAAGTATGGCTGGCTGTAGGATGTAGTATAAAGTGTCTCAAGTCTTTGTAACTTATTCTTATGATTTGTATCAATTGTAATAAAACTTGAGAAGAAATATATTGTAATCTTGAAAACCAAATATCTTTTTTGCTCTCAGTTTTTTCTCTCTTGTTTACTTGTGTTCATAGTATCGTAACCAAAGTCCCGGTTCCCTATTTGATCTGTTAAGTATTCTAAACACTCTTTTTATTGTGAGATTAAGTGCATTTACCATCCCTTAAATGGTCCTGTAGTAAGTGTTTTTAATTTTATGGTATCTTAAAATACCTCTGTTATATTTTTTATATATAGTATAGATATATATTATTTAAACTAAGTAGAAAAAAAGCAAGCAAGATTTGACCTTCAATAGATGAGCAGTGTGCTCAATCTTATCTACACAATCTTCTAACTGTTGTGAACGCGTATGAAATTATAAGGTTCACTTTAGTGCCCCTCAAATGCAAATCTTAAACCAATAATTAAGTTTTGCAACTACTAATTTCGTAACAATGATGAGGAAACTCCAACACATAAAGCAGCTAATTAGACTCTTATGGATCGTGAGTTTCGAAGAATATAACCTTTCCTTTTATTAACACATGATGCTCTCGACGACCTCCTTAACTCCTTTGTTTAAGCACTTTAATCCGGTCTTCAATCAATGGCAAATTATAATTTGATGATAAAACAAATAACAAAAAAAACCCAACAGCTCTAATCATTTTCATTTTCCGAGTACTAAAACCCTAACAACTATAATGGTAAAATCATCAAAACATGATCCATCTTACGATGCATACCAAAAATAAAAATGACCACAATCACAAGGCTATATGTGATACAAAAATAACCCATATGCTTATCTTTGCATGTTAGCGGTTGAGAAACATGAGGACACATATTCGTATCCGGCGCTACAAGATATGTATGATGTCGACGTGATGGCGTGGTGAAGATGATAGTTGGGATGGTGCGATAGTGATCAGTGGCCCTCATCTTTTGGTTTCCTAGCTTCTAGGCCAGCAATTCTTCCATTCGATCTTCTATGAAAGATAGAGAGAAAAGACGTAAGATTTGAGTAGGAGACGTGGGTGAGGAAGATCGAAGCCACTTTATGTATTACACAATGACACTATTCAATAGAAATTACAAGATGAAAAAGTTTCATTGAAAACATTATCATTCGTAATACATAATTACTATCGTTATATTTTTTTTGAGTACATTTTTAAATATATCTTTTATTAACACATGAGCACCTCTTATTAACACTGAAAATGAAAACAAAAAATAACTAGTTAATCATAACAATAATTACTAATTTGTAATATAGAATTCATTGTCAGAAACCTCCCCCATATAAGATTCAAGAATCTCCATTATAATATTACACCATGACCACCCCAACTCCTTTCTTTCTTATCCGTTTCGATAAACGTACAATTTGTGCAAACTAATAATCATTTCCAACAATTTATTAAAACAAACATCAAGCTTTTCCTAAGAAAGTGCAAGTAAATATGATATAGTTATATAATTATTTTATTAAAATAATATTATTTCGAAACTTTCTTGGTTTTTACTTCAAATTTTAATTGAATACTCTACAGAAGATCCTTTATAATTACATGTTTTAAATTCCTTTCGAGATCGATCATTTCTTTAAATTTTAGAAATCATTTTAGAGTAGAACTTTAGTTTACGAGAAATATTAATTTCATTCATAATGTTTCATAAAAATTAGTTTTTGAAGTGTTTAATATCACTAACAAAATAGATTTTTTTGACTTCTTAAATATACTAAAATCAAAATGCTTTTTATTTCTTAAAAAGAATAAAACAGAAACTAGTATTTCTCTCGGTGCTATGACACGGGAGTTTTTTTTTGTTTTTCCTCCATCTAGGCGGAGTGAGTTTCGTCGTTATCGCTTCAACTTATCGAAAACTATAAAAGCGAGCAAAGAAACCGGCTCTGATCATACCAATACTGACAAAGATATTATTTTTTTAAAACATATTACAAATATGATAAAAAATTGAAACATGTTTTTTGAACACAATTAAAAGAAATAAAAGAAAATATATCTATTTATGAATTTGAAGAAATAAAAATTAATTTCATTTTAAAAAAGTTAAAGAAATAAAAATATTTAAATATTCATTATAAAGTATTCAATAAAAGAATGAGAATCAATAAAGTTTAAGAAAAATATTTATTAAATATTTTTTCAATGACATCATTTTAATAATTAAAATTTTCTGCGACACCATCCAAGAAAAATGAAATATCAACTAACATCTCTTTCTATTTAATAATTTCTTGCTCTTTTGGGCACAACTCCTGATTTTAACAATATTTGTAGTCATATGTAATTCAATAAAAAAACTGATTTGTTGTTTAATTTATCACCTATTTTATGCAAAATTTAAAAATGACCGGATTGTTTGTCAATCTGAATATAATTTTTACTATGTTGTTTTTACAGTTTGAATTTATAACTCCAAGATTAAAGATGAAAAAGATTTCTTCTATCCTTATAATTTAGAAACACAAATGTCCCTAAAGATGTTTACAGGTGTCAATGTCAAGAGGAAAGAAGTCATCAGCTCCCACCCTACCCCACCCCTTGTACCATTGTTATCTACAAAAATATACAACAGTTGACAGCTATATATATATATATATATACACACACACACACACACAAACACACACATCTATTATTGTCTATATATTTTGAGCCACGACAAGCTACAGAACCTCATATAAGTCAATAGAGAGACACACAAGATAGAGAGATAAAGATGAAGAGAAGACGAGAAACGGAGAAACATAACTCATCAGAGTTAAGATCCGCCATCGAAGAGCTTTCATTGTTAGCTGTCATGAAGCTCAACCATCATCATCATAATCATCATCATCATGATGGTGATCCTCACGTTGTTGCGGATGATCAGGATCATCACAGTATTCGTATCCCCCTCAAACCCTTTCTTTCGCTCTGCAACTTTCTTCTCCATCTTCTTGGTATCTCTCTCTCTCTCTAGATCTCTCTCTATGTCATATTGTTTCATTGATTAAGATTCTGTTGTTTTTTGGTCGACTGCAGATAAGATAGGGCCAACAATGATTGTTCTCAGACAAGACATCAGTCGGAATATACAGGTAATTAAACTCTAGATTTACCCAACTTCCTCCAAAAACATAAATATTGCACTTAGTAATTAATTCTCAACAAACATGTCTCACCTTTGCAAAATATTGTTCTTTTAAGGGCTTATAATTCAAATCATACTTTTCCTTCGAGTCTTGTAGCCATAACAACAGATTTATCTCAAATTTTCACGGATTATATATCCAAATCTGAATATAGATGTGGTGACTTTGTTTTGTATTTGTTAATTTATAAAAATATTTTTTACTTTGTAAGTTTTAGAATATACTTATTATCAACAAGACTCATAGAAATGAGATGGTAAAACACAAACCACAACGCTTCTAAATGCTAGAATATATATATAATGATGTAATAAATATAGAAAAATTACACTTACAAGTGAGGAGATCAAATTTGGCTCTAATAAATATTTCTTCATTAAATGGAGTGTTTACCAGATTTTCATAGTAGTAACTGTGAAGATTTGATCTTAAATACCCAGATGTTTATATTTCTACGCAATTTTAAGTATACCGAATTGAAATATAGTAACTAGATTGTCGATATTGTGTAGAAAGTAGGAAGCTTGATGATTTGGAACTAATGCGGTTTATATTTCATGAGCATTAGAGACTGGAGAAGATGCAAGAATCAGACCCTAAACTTTATTCTAACGTTGTGGAGATGCTTAAGAAAGAAGCAAATGAAGGGACGTCAAGAAAGGTTACTAGTTCTAGCAAAGCCTTACTTTGGCTAACAAGGTAACACACAAAATCACTTAACCTTAGCTTTCACAATCATCGTATATATTATAAATTGGCTATAATAATATATAATCTATCCTAACTCCAATTCATTTTACAGATCTTTAGACTTTACAGTGAATCTATTGGAGTTGATAGAAAAAGATACCGCGGTGGACATGGAGCAAGCTGTTGAAGAAGCATACAGTTCAACTCTAAAACCATGGCACGGATGGATCTCTTCCACGGCTTATAGAGTACCCTTTGATTATATAAATTGCTTTTTACTTCTTTAGTTATAATTAGTTTCATGTACCAATAAAGTTTTCAAGTGGTTTAATTAAGATCAAAAAAGTTATATTTGATGTTAAGAATACATACAACTTAGATGTTGTGGAAGAGGGAGTAAATAAGTTTGATTGCTAGTCTCTTGCATGACAGAATTCTCACATTTAGGCCAATGTTATCATTTATGTGTTATGATACTCGCAACCATATATTGTTGATCAAATTGGTAATATTTCAGGTGGCACTGAAACTAGTTCCTAACAACAAAACCATGATTGAGATCCTAAGATCTGAAGCTAAAGATGAAGAAGCTCTCAAAGATGACATAAAGACCTTCAACACTTTGCTTATACCCCTTCTAGATGAAATACACTCAATTTTGGTATGCTTGTTGTTAATTTTCAGGGATCTCGTATTAATTTATATTGGCTTAATCTTAACATTTCAACTTTTGTTCCTTAATCAGTATGTTTTTATATATATACTTACAGGGAACTTATGGTTTGGACCGGCTGAAGGCAACTTAAAGAATGAAGAGCGCAACGGGAGACGGTTTAGAAAAAAAACAAATACCATATGTATTATTGTATATGGATATAATAGATCAGATGGAGAATACTAGCTACATACCACTGTTTGGAAAAGGAACATATGACAATAGTTTCTCATGCTATACTCATATATGTTGTCATAATTACCTTTTTCTCTACTAGTGAAACCCCATGCAAGTCTTGTGTAAATATATCTTGTACATATACGCCCAGTTATAATAGATCATAGTATGTAAGTTTTTTGACATGTATAATAGTTTTGTAGGAATCGAGTTCATCTATTAGATAATGTAATTAACAAATTGTGCAAGGATGTTAAGAGAACTTTTCATATTAACACTAAGAACAATATGTGCTAACAAACATTTGAAATACCAAGCATTACAACGGAAGATGTACCAATGGGTTGTGTTTATTATCAAATTAAATGAATATTATCAAAGATGCCTAACTTATCTATACCTAAAAGACCTGCACCATTTGGGCTTGACGATGAATGTGGAGGGTCATCATGGAGTGCCACGAGCGCTGCAACTAGACCAGCATTACTAGAAATGGTTGGTTCGGTGAACCACGGCTTATCCCTGTTGTCTAAGAACATATCATTCCAGTCGGGTCCTCGTACCATAGCTCCCAGAAGTTCATTGGGATTTGGATTTTCTGAATTCAGCCATGTACTCCCTTCAACACAAGAGTGCCATTGATTATCCCATGGAATTGATGCGCCCCTATGATGTACATGTTTCGGGTACTTGTTACCATATCCTACCACATAGCTCATTTCCATAGGATTGTCTCCAAGTATGTAATTAACCTAAGAGGTCCAAAAAGATAACAAGAACTGACATTATCTTTTGTGTCCATTAACACGTGTCTGGGCTATTTGTTACTATTCTTTGTCTGAATCATGTTAATTTACTACTTGCCTGAGACATGGAGAAATCCTGCAAATTTTCAACTGAAAAATTGGTACCATCAATGCAACCGCTACTGGACTTGTGCAAAAGTGCAAGATAGTCGCCATAAAGTTTGCTAAGAAAGGATGCTGTGGCAGCATACTCGAGGGGTGAATACTGATTCGGCTTTAGGAATATCAGTCCACCTATGTGTACCAAGAGAAATGATAAGAGTAGTCACACATTAAGCTTCAATTCACTAGACTCTATTCAGTGTAGATCATACAAAAGTGTACCTTGTGTTTTATGCGTAGTAGGAGACAAATACGAACACATGAGTGTGTTAACGCTGTTCGTTGATAATATGAAGGATTCTTCGTATGGATATCCAAGATCAATGAAGAATCTGAGCCTTGTTAACAAAACCTATGGATAGATAAACTATTAAATATGTTACCCAACTTGAATTTGACTTTTAAACTAAACCCAAATGCACGATTGATTTATATTATACTAAATTGATAGCTGTAAACAAAATATAGATATTGGTTGAAATTGTGTACTAATCTATCCTCCAAAATCTTAATAGCTTTTTCATCATCTTTATTAAGTAGAACATCATAGCGCGCAGTTAAACTTGTAAAAACAATGTAAGCTAATCACAAGCACGGGATTGACATGAAAATGCATACCATGTTAGCGGTGAACTTGTTATTCCAATAGAAGATGCCTTTATCTGCCGATAATTCATCTTCTTCAGCCAAAACAAGATTTTCTGTAGCAAATCTAAGATAGCTCGTGTTGCCCGTAGCAAAAAATAACCAAGTCCCACCCCAAACTAACTCATCTTTGTACCCTGATGAGTTATAGAACCCTCTTGCTCGCCCTCCACACTCCTCTTTTGCTGTATACATACCTTGAACAAAACCAGGCTCTTGTCTTGTCACAATATCAAACAAGTCCATAGCAGCTTTGGTTAAATTACTCGAGTATTCCTCGTCTTCTTTGAACACTAATGATGCTGCTGAAAGTGCTGCAATGATCTCTCCAGCTAAGTCCGAGGCCGTCTCGTCACAACTAGAAACCGGCCTTTTGTATCTCATATCCTCTGGTCTTTGCCAGCAACTGTCATCGTCTTCGGTAGACGTCTCCTTGTTCAATATGCCCCCTATCTAATATATATTTAGAGAAAAAACTTATGTTGGCAGTACGTATCTTGTAATTGTTACTAGTATATTTATAACAACGATTTTGTTAATTGAAAATATGCCCAAAGAGTAATGCCTGTCGTAGTTTTGAGTTCCTAGGATACCTGTGAAAACAAAGTAATTGAACCTCCAGTAGTTTGATTTGAACGAACGAAAAGCTTGAGCAAATAATCACTCCCCCATTTGATTATGCTCTTGATGTGATCAAGTTCTCCGATGTCTTCATACTTGGGATGATATTCGATCACAGACCAACTCAACAGCGTGATGGTATAAGCCGTAGGAAAACTAAACTTGATGTTATTTCCGGAGTCGTAAAATCCGCCAACAAGACTTTTGTTCCCATCATCTAATCCAGAACCACCTCGAAACTTAACCATATCATCTTCGGGCAATACTCCAGCTGCCACAACAAGATATACATCAAGAAATTATAATGCGTCATGAAAAAAAACTTATTCGTAATTGTTCTAAATTATTTATTTTGGTGTACATTTCTGAGCATCGAAGAAAATGAGAGCTTGTTTGAGTGCTGAAGTAAGGTCTTTTGTTGTGCCATGATGATGACGATGCTTGTATGGCAAGAAATATAACAAGAGACATAGAATCACAACGAGAGAAACAAATGCGGATGAAGCATAAATGAAGCGTTTGAAGTTTTTCTTATTAGTGACTGTTAGTTTGAAATCAATGGACTTAGTGAATCGCGAAGGCAGAGAATCGTAAGCACAAGTGTTTCGAGACTGAGGGAAGAAGTTGAAGTCAAGTTCGATTGAGTTCCAACGGCTTGAGGATGGGAGAAGCCGGCCGGCTGGAGAGATCGAGTGGATGTAAAGTATGGGGTCCGAGTCGGAGGGTTCACTGGTGTCCATTGGTGATCCACTAGAGTAGGAGGGTGTAGAACTGGTGTTTTATGGCAGAAGCCAAGTATGCTTTCGATTATGCTATGAATTCATCGTCAAGAATGGCATTGGAAAGTCCTCCCAATGAATTAAGAAATTTTGTCTTGTCCATAGTTCCAAAACAAACAATTTTTTTAAACAACTAAGCCACATATCCTTTGAATCTGTTATTAAATCCATGTCAATATCCACCTTAAGGCTATAATCTTCAGGATATTTTTTCATGTGGGCGGAAACGGGTCCGTTGACTGAGATAGTAACATTGTATAACAAATTGTTTCGGTCCATGTCGGGTTGTATAAGATCGGTTCATATCAATCAAATTATATTTCTTAAAACTAACAAAAGCCGTCAAATGTCATTACAAAAACATAATAAGAGTACAATATATTTTTTGAAATTTTTCCATAACAACGTCTAGGGATACATTACTAACCAAATCATTCTCCATAAAACAAATATAACTATTGTTTAAAATTTCATCACTCGTCCAATTACAAAAATCGAATGTGGTTGTGGTTGTGGTTGCAATGGGTAATACGAGAGCTAACTTAAATAAACATATCATCAATGTAAATGAGAGTTGTTAAATTGGACTTAATAAACTATCAAAGTTGTCAAATCGAGTATTCTCTTTTAAATTATCAATATAGATCGTTGGTTCAACCTGAAATTTTCTTGTATAATTTTCATCAAAATCATATGGGTACAACTTGGATAATCTTAGTATTTTTGTTTGACCCCTCGGTCTAAGGGACAGGTCGTTGTTTAAATGAACATGAATGAAAAGGTTGACAATGGAAATTCCTAAGGATTTCGAGCAATCGGACCATAGCGGGCCGCTATGGGTTGTGAAGGTTAGCCGTAATAGCCCACTAAAAGACAAAGATTGACATTAGAAATCTCACTTTTATCATGGACCTCCAAGGAAACTAGGTACGATCTGCAAGGGTGGTGTTGAACCGCCAAGGGCGTGTGTAATGGTCCGCCAAGAATATATGTTGTATATATGGGAAATATTCCGTTTGAATATGCGAAAATACCTTTTTAAGACGGTAGTAGGACGTCAAGGTATGGGTAGCGGTCCATGAAGGACCCCAATTCGGTAGAGTGGGTATAAAAGCTACAAAATCAGGATTTTCTCATTTTAACACCCCAAGAACTTGGTGCGTTGTCTCTAAGCTACATGCACTCTTTTTATACCTTTTTAAGGCTTGTGGGTGCTGTTGTGCGATTGAAGCTCGTGGTTGCGATCATTGACGTTGAATTTGTTTAGGATCGACGATTAGAGAGTCGGTTCTCTTAACTAAGCCTCAACCTTTTGTAAATACGACTTATGGCCATATATGAGCGAATGTGTGATATGTGAAACTTCATTGTAGTGTCAGATCACTCATTGGTAAAACTCTAGCTCGAGGTCAAGTGATTATTTCGGGTGGGATGACCTAAGGGTTTTCACAGTTAGTGAGGTAATGTCTTGATGTGAATGGTTATATATCCAGCATTGTAAGACATTTGTGATGCTCGTTGTCTAGTTTACATACATTCTTGGAAGTTCATCGATGTGAGTCTAACATCCTCTTTCCGTAATTACTTTTCAGGGTTGTATTTGAGCTTCTTAGAATGATTTAATGAAAATGCTTTAATGTGGTGTGTGTGATGGTGTGTTAATTGTCCCCGATAAGTTGGCATACCTGTTGGACTCTACGACCACGGGCAAATCATTAAGGTCTGAGCATGGGGCTCTGGACTTAGTTGGATCTATCTAGGTAGGATGGCCTCACTTGTATGTTTTGGTGTGAGGATGGACCCTAGGTTAAGTCACCGACATCAAGGTTGCAATCCTTCGGGATTCGCAAGAGTGCAAGATTGCTAGTGTTGTCTGCTACCCAAGAGTGTAGGATCGGAAGGTTCTCCATAACCAGGGTGAAGGATCCTTAGGGTTGTCTGCTACTCAAATATGACACCGTGTAGAGATTTGGTCGACTGGGGTGCCTTTAACCTACTCACCGTCATGTTGTGAACTTAGAGTGACATATATGTTGACATATACTTTTCTATATATGAGGGTGTTAGTGAGATTTGATTTGATAAATAATTGCTTAAACACACATAGTTATATTATCTAATTGTTTGAGTTTTTGGTTATGACTCACAAGCAACGTTGTTATTTATGTGTTTTAGCTAGCGACACAGGAGCTAGAGGTGCCAGGAGGAACTAGCTAGGTCGGGGAAACATAGTAGTTTAAATTGAATAAAATCTTTGGATAAAAGATAATGATTGGAATAGATCTGCCTGGGGCAATGCTTTAGATTCTATTTGTATTATGATCTTAATGGTTGCGTGGATTATTTTATGCACTTTAAAGTTTTAATTAGTCTAGTTTGGGTAATCATTAACTTAATTCTTTTGTCGCTTATTAATTTTGAGATTGTTATAACTCGTCTACCCATGGATTGGGGTGTGACATTTTGAAATGTCAAACCCACTGAAATTATAATAAGGACTCAAACTAGTTAACCGAACAAGTAAGTTGGATTTTACCTTCTTAAAAAGATTCCCAAACTCCTATTTTTGCATATCTGGAATTGCAATGAATCAATCATATGCCTTGTTCCTAGGATCCTCATAGTTGGTTATTCATAGTATAAAACATTTACAAACGTAACATTCGCAACGTAAATCATATTTAAGCATTAAAATCATGCTTGTCTTGAAACATCATTTAATTGTATTTAAACATTAAAACTGTATTCTTCTAAAATTTATTCAAAAACTATGGATGCCAAACTTGAACTATCCTAGTAGCTTCCATTTCCATGCCTGCATCTCCTTAGCATCAACCATTACCTACCAATGATTATGGATACAAAGTCAGCAATGTTTGGTGAGTTCTAGGTTATATTAATATATATATATATATATAT
>BJCM01099277.1:0-14487 GCA_018326385.1 Flaveria bidentis
AGTAGCAGTAGCAGTAGCAGTAGCAGTAGCAGTAGCAGTAGCAGTAGCAGTAGCAGTAGCAGTAGCAGTAGCAGTAGCAGTAGCAGTAGCAGTAGCAGTAGCAGTAGCAGTAGCAGTAGCAGTAGCAGTAGCAGTAGCAGTAGCAGTAGCAGTAGCAGTAGCAGTAGCAGTAGCAGTAGCAGTAGCAGTAGTAGTAGTAGTAGTAGTAGTAATAATAATAATAATAATAATAAATAATAATAATAATAAAAAATCAAAACCCGGTTGTACCCGGTTCTGGACCCGACCCGGTCCGGACCCGACCCTAACCGGGTAGGCCGGGTAGGGTTTTATGGGCCTCCAACCCGACCCGGGTTCGTACCCGGGTTCATCAATACCCGGGTACACAAAAAACCGGCTGGACTAAACCCGATTTGAACCCGGTTCTGGGTCCGGCCCAAAACCCGGTTTGTGCATGGTTATTGTAAAGTTTATATGCTAACAAGCAACTTAAATCAATGACTATGAAACTATATTGTCCACTCTTTATTGTAAAAAGAAACTTTGGTTCTCTTTCTGACTAGTTTGTTCTCCCGCGCTATGCGGCGGGGAATAGATTGCTTTTTTTTAATACATTACGTATTTGTTGCTTTCAGTTCGGCTCAACTTATTGAAAACTATAAAGCTAATACTAATACCAATTCTAATATAACCAATAGCATATACGATTATATTCACTTATAATTGGTTAGTTAATCACGGTATCGCAACGGTGATTGCAATCACTATAGCTTAGCATACCACACGATACTCGATTTTGAATACAACTCTGTTTACAGATTAGTTATATGGGAACATTGACAAAAGAAAACTAAAGACAACCGCACATTGCGTTTAAATAAAATAGTTAACGGACAAAAGTAATCCTCCCAAGCTACACAACATGATCTTGGTTGTTTTTTTGCCACGCTACACAATGTGAGTTTTGCCGTTATCGACTTGACTCGTCGAAAGCCATAAAGGCGAATATTCAAGTTGGTATCGATAATACCAATGCGCCAATTTTTTCCCTATAATCGATTCAGTTTGTCATGATAAGGTAACTAAAATTTTGTGGCCAAAGTGAGTTCTTCTTAAAAGCTAAATCTTGAGGGGCCAAAAAAGCAACTCTAAAAGTTATGTGGCCAAGTAAGGAAACTAATAAGTCAATTGTAGAAACCATGTTGTCAATTATTATAGTATATAATTGTGTTATTGATATATTGAAATCAAATGATTTTGTAAACCTGGGACGTAAAACAAAAAGAAATTTTCAAAAATGGCTCTTGTGGTTTAACTATTGCATGTTTAGTCTCTGACATCAATATAATTCAATTTTTATGTATTTTGTAAAGTTTTATCTAACTTTAAAATTTAATTTTAAAGGCCAAAAGTGCAACACCCACATAAGACTAACTATATAACTTTTAGAGTAAATTTAACGGGTAGTCCCCGTGGTATGTCCAAATTAGGGTTTTGGTCCCTAGGTTTGAAAAAATACAAGGTCTATCACAAAGTGTTGGTCCAAAATGATCGAATGACAGTACACTTGAATTATGAAATCGTTCAATATCAATAATAAACACAAAAAATAATCAATTGATAGAAGAACCCAAAAGTATTCAAAATAAGACAATCAAACTCCAATACTCACAGCAAAACAAAGCTTAATAATATTTCATATTGATTTCAGCTTACAAAAAACACTTGCAACAGTTATCAGACGAATTAGGGTTTTTGCAAGGATGCCTACAATGAAAGAAATCAAATCTATATATAGTATTGATAGTTTCGTTGACAGTTTCGCAGCCAGCAAAACTCTCCTGCCAAACGACAGTTTCGCCCGGCTGAGAAACACAGTTTCATCAGGTGAGTCCAATATATTCTTGATCTTCAATACCCCCCTTAGGTTGGATCTCACCATCTTGATCAATCTTCATTTGTCTCTTAAGCTCCAGTATCTTCAACCGCCTCAGATCTTCCTTCTTTATTAGCTCTTGCGGCATCATCCTCTTAAGCTTTAGCAAATTATTCTCTTTAGTTAGCTCCTACTGTTGTAGCTTCCTTGGCACATGCACTTGCCCGCTCAAATTATTCTCATCTCATCTTTCTCCCGAACTTTCTGAGCTACCTCCCTCACTTCTGCCCGAACTCCTCGCACTTAGTTCGCAACCATCATAAATAGATTTGCTTCTTTACGCGTTTCAGCTCCTGCCCCTGCTTTAATGTGATTCTCACACAACACCAGCAAATCTTCATCACATAAATCAAAAATCTCCATAGGATCAAAAAGTCTGTACTCAGTTCCATCCTTCAGCCTAATCACCGCCTCCCTAGTATTATTATCATAAAACCATTTCTCAAAAGTCTGAAGCTTTTGAGGGAGGGGATTGGGCAATCTCACTCGACTTACAGTCTTCAAGGGCTTCACCCTCACCACAATCTGACCCTTTTCGATCTCCCAATCCTTATCTTTCTTCGATCTCCTCCTTTCGGCCTTCATATACCCAAATGCCTCGAAGTTATCATTCAATCCCTTCTTTATTTCTTCCTCCAACATCGGCCCGCTCACTTGAATTGGAATCTTTCATTTGAATAAGAGCTAACTTCCTTAGATCCCATTTTGGCAAGGTCTTAAATGCATTTCCTTTATGCAAGTATGTAATACATCCCCCTCTCCTCTTAATCATAACACTTTTAGGCTGGAGTTGTATTTTCAGCTGATTATCTTCTTGTCAGCTTCCTTCTTGCTCGGCCCCTAAATATTTTGAAATAAAGGGGTTAACTTATCAGCCTCCTTCTCCTTGACAAACCACTCCTCCTTAGCCATCTCAAACACATCACCTTCATCCAAGCCATTCTTGGCCACATAAGTCAATGGTCGCTCATCTTCCTCATAATATTCAGGTTCAGAGTCATAATTGATCGATGTCGAAGTCTCAATTAAATAAGATGTAAAATTTGTGTTCCTATTCACCTTAACTAGTTAGGGTAAATAGGGTTCTCGATCCTCGTGGAATTAGTGGTTGGTGTATCGTACTTTGATTTGTAAGAAAATGAATTAAACTAATGAAATATCAAACTATTGTCTCTTGGCTGTGAAAAGTGAATTTTGGTATGATTATCAAATTAACTAAAGAAAAAAAATTGCAAGTAATGAAAATTGATTAGAAGACGATTATGAAAAAGGGAAATCCACCCCCAGATTCAGGTTTAAGTCTCGATAATCGCTTAGTTTAAGTTAGTGGAAAATCCTTAACAGGGATTCTATACATGTAATGATTAAGTGACAAAGATAACCAAGACTTAACAAGTCTTAGTACACCTTGCCAATTGAATTAGAAACCAAAATAATACAACTTGCGCATAATTATATGAAATTCAAATCAAGATTTACTAGAATAGTTGTTTAAACAATCAAACACAAGTCAAACTCAAATAAGAACTTAAAGGGTTCTAATGTTTAATCCCAACACAATTTGAACATAAACGAAACACTTAATAACACGAAACCTATTACCCGAGGTAGATCACGAAAAATTTATCCTTGCATCTTCATGAATTCGACATCAAAATCAAATTAGAACATGATTTGATGGATTGGAATAAGTTAAAGAAGTGGAAGAGACCTCAAGAATTGTCAAAGTTCGTCAATTTATGTTCCCAATGCGAATTAGGGTTTTTAGAATCATTAATCCCCTTTAAATATGGTCAAAACACGGGGAAATTAGTCAACCCTCGCTATACGACGTAAGCTACGTCCTTAGGGACGTAACTTACGTCATATCTTCCCTCGTACGTACTTGCTCATTGTAACATCCGTCATTTTCAAGTTATAAACCCGAACCCGAACTAAAATCGAACTTTCTTATGATATGAATTTCTTTATTTATCTTAATGAATTATATAGATTAGACGTGTAGTTTAAACAATATCGTGAATTGATTTATTCATTTTATCATAACTCGTTGATTCATAAATAATTTTTTTCACAAAATTTTAAAGTTTATTAATCATGTTACAACAAATAGTTAAATGAAAAAGACTTATTAAAACTTATAAAGTTATAAAATTAATTTTAATAAACTTATAAAGTTTTATTAGTAATTATGAATTTTAAACACTGAAAATAAATAATCAAATTATAAAGGTTACAAGTTTTATAAAAGTTATAAAGATTAACAAATAAATAAATTGATTGATTATTCAAATTGGTTTTATAAAGTCTATAAAGATTTTATAAAAAAAAGTTGTTAAAATTAGAGTCTTCATAAATTTAAAATTTAAATTATAATTATTCTTTTATTTATTTAAATTATTTAATTTTATATTTATTTTAAATTTCAATCATAACCCCCTTTTAAAAACTTATAAATCACCATTAACACCATTCATAACCTCCTCCTAACTGCAAGTATAAAAGCTAGGCTTAGGCCTCACTTTTCATTTGCTCATTCTCTAAAAATCTCACTCTCGTATCTTTCTTTCATCCATTGGTTATGATCAATTTGAAGAATTTTATTTTATAAGAAATTTCAAGAATTCTTAATACTAAGTAATCTTTTATTGCTTTTATATTATACATATCAATCATCCTAACATCCAATTATTCTCATGACTTTATGTTCTTACTATTGTTCTTTTTTTCTACCAAATCTCTTTTAATTTTAACAATTATCATTTGATCATTAACATTTTAATAATTACTAACCTTATAACAATCACTAACATTCTAAATTAAGCTAACAACACACTAACATAAACAAAGAATCCCGTTTGCATATGGAAGGCTATGCCGCCGCATTCAATTATTCCACAAGATTATTGTTCTAAATGATGGCTATGCCAAAGTCTTAGAATATTTTTATAACTCAAATGAAGACTAATATACCATATATTGACATAATAAAATGTTCTAACCCGTTTCATGCTTTAACGATTTTAGAAGTGCATATAAGTGCCTTACTACAATTCTGGCAGAATATAATCTTACTTCAACCGACCATAACTTGATCATAACAAACTAAATTTGAGTAAAGTCAGACTCCAATGTTAAGTTCTTTGAATTACCTTTTCAAAAACAGTTTATAGGCCTTCAAACTTAATCGTACGACTCAACAATATCCTTCACAAGATAAGTGCATATTTCAAAACCTTCTGTCTTGTGATGCTTGTTTGACCTATTTAAAGATCTTTTCATAAAATTGTTTCTGATGCAATAATCGTTTATCAATCTACCTTTTGCTTATTGGCATTCCTAAGCGTCCTAACTTCTTGTAATGAATTCCAAACTCAAGTTATTGTTTCTTTTTATCATTTAGTGCATCACCTTTGACTCTTGAACATCCAAACTTTCTTATCTTCACTACTACCATCATTATACCATGTGAGTTCTCTATGCCCCCTTTTTACTTTATTTCACACCTTTTGGGGTGAAACATGTTAACCTTATAAATGCATATTTGAGATATTTATGAGTTCTCCATGCCCTTTTTTAACATGTTAACCTTATAAACTTACACTTGTAAACATCTTGATACTTGTAAATGCACATGCAATTTAGCTTTATCTTTTTGTCATGGTTATCTGTATTATTGTAAGTCTTATATGAGATACATATTTTGTTTACAATCATTAACTATTACTAGCCGGACGACATCTTAGATCTTTGGGCCTGTCAAGCCTATTTGGTGCTAAAGTTGATATATTGCCGGCTCCTGATGACGTATGACTTGTTTATCATGGGAACCAAGTACACTCAGCCAATCTTATGTACTTGTAATCAATTCGAGGTTTGGTTGTAACTATATGTGTTCTATAAACTTGCTAACTCATAACCATTGACATGAATTGCTACATGTAATTCTTTTTATATATATGTACGTTTAACCCATGGGAACTCACCAACTTTCAAAGTTGACCCTTTATTTTTAACATGTTTCAGGTTTGATACTTGAGGAATTCTTCTTACTCATATAGGACTTGGACTTAGATAAATTAAACATCTTATGTTGTTGGTTATGTTTTTGTGTATTTTAATGACTTAATTGACTTGTGTTGTTCAATGAAAAATGATATTTAATATTATTACAACTTATTTAGTTCCATGTGCTATGAACAATCGTTTCACATTCGTCCGCCTCGATGATTCCGCCGTCGGTCGGGGTGTGACACTCACTGTCCTACGTCCTCGCACCTCTGTCTTTGAGCAACGACGTAAGCTGCGTACTTTGATGAAGTTCTATTCTTTTTCTTTGTTCTTTCATGCTCTACACCTACAATTCAAAATCATACGATGTAACTGCATTCGATGGTAATTATATAGTAAGAACATGTATTTAACTACCTAAAACACATGTACATCATGAATGCATCAATAATCTACAAGTTGTTCATCCTCTTCCTCTTCATCCATCAAACCCTTCTCAGTTGACTCTCTCATAACCTTTTCTCCTCCAACATCTGTATCCACATTGATTCCAAAATCTAGAAAACCTGCTTCTATCACCTCATCCTCATCCTCTACATTCTCTATCTTTCTACCATCAATCTATGTTTCCTCCTCAGCTCTCACACCAGATCCTCTAGTTGTCTCAACATCTGCACCATTTGTGCCCTCTCTTCCCTAGAAGATTTACCCACATTCAAGAATAGGTACTTAGAAATATCAGTCAGATCATCTAACTCAGATGGAGTTAGCTGATTGGGCAAGCCGGTTGCAGCCTTCAGCTTATTGGCTTCTGTCAATAGTCTCTTAATCAAATTCTGTTGATCCATCGGCATCTTGTCATCCCATCCAACATCTCATCCTTTTATTTCTCCCTCAACTCTTGGTTCGTCAGTTTAGTTTTCATCATACTCAACTCATTGTCCAGAGAAGATTTGATGTTCCTGATAATATCCTCATCCAATCCTCCCTTCTTATCGCTCTGCAGGGGCTCAGTAATTTTTTGGTGCTTATGCTTCATCCTCCTTTTAGTCTCTCCCTAATCGGTATTTTTCTTAGACCTTATCTTCTTTTCAGCCCTCACCTGCTGCATAGTCTCATGAATATTCTCCTTAAAGTCATACTCTGTCTCTTTGGCATATCTCTTCCTTTTCTTTACAGACTTAGCTCTTTTCTGTCTGGTCTCCTCTGCATGCTTGTCTTCAGTCTCAATCACCCTCCTGATATAGTTCCACCTTTCTGTTGGATACATATTCTCCCATAAGTGAGTAATCTTCCTACTAAAGTCATGCCTTATGGCAGAGCAGTAAGCAAATATCTATGTGTTCATATGAACCAATCTCTTTATTTCTCTATGTCTCGGCATATTTGGTATCAGATCGTTTATCAACATCTGTAGAAATCATGGATATAACAACCATTTGTCCTTCTTCAAGGCCATAACATTTTCTGCCATGCAATCAAAAATAAGTTTGGCAATATTAGCCTTCTATCCTCTACAAAATATGATCATGGCTTTGGCCCAATCTACGTTCAGCCTATCTGATACACCCTTTCGGTGATCTAAACACATAATGAAAACATGGGCAATGTATCGCCACTCCTTGAACAAGATAGACTTCTTTATCTCTTTCCTTGTCCCGAAAGGAGAACCCTCATATCCTATGCTCCTAAATGCCTCAAAAACCTCTTGATTAGTGAGCATCACCTCATCTTCACAGTCTTCTTAGAGTCTGAGAACCCGAGCAAAAATCTCCACGGTAATTATGATTTCATTCTCCAACACTCTAGCAATGATCCTTTGAGGATTGGCTCTAGTATCATACTCAGCAGTTCTCCAAAAATCTCGAATATCAAGGTAATAAATAGTAGGAGAGTGAGAGATTGCGTAAGCAACGGGTGAACGTTGGAGCCAACGAATGCAATCTCATAATCCTGCAACTTTAGGGTTAGTATCATCCAGTATGGCCATTATGTTATTCCGTTCATCAAACTTCAGATTATCCATTTATCTGAAAAATAGATAAAACACATTAGGAAAATTAGTAAAAATGAATAACAAAGAATAATAGCTAAAATGAAAAAATAAAGTAAAATCAAATTAAATTCATTGGGCGAAAGTATAGTTTCACTGGCCAAAACAGTAGTTTCGGCATGCAAATATGTAGTTTCGGCAGGGAACCGGTTGTAGTTTCGGCAAACCAAAGAAGTAGATTCGGAACGCCGAAACTATAATTGTTGCCAAGCGAAACTGATTTTTGACCCGCGGAACTCTCAAGTTCACTGGGACAACATAACTTCATAGTTTCACTGAAAACGTTTGAACTTTCATTCAGTTTCACTAGAGCATTAGTACTTTTGCAGTAAGAACTGCGAAGGTACCGAAGAGTCACAATTCAATCGATCCTTAAAATGTTGTTTAAACCTAGATTAAACTAAAACCGAGGGTTTGAAACTCACGTCTAACGATTAAATGATCATCAATCACAAAGAAAAATCTCTAAAACTCAAAATCGTTCGAAACATTCGCAGAAAGGGCTCTGACACTAATAACAATGATAATGCGAAAATGAGCTTTCAGTTTCGCATAAATCACTATATAGCACATAGTTTCCCTGACAGTGAAACTATAGTTTCGCCTCGTACAAGTTCTGATCAGAGATGGCTTAGAAGAGAGCAAGAGTGCCGGCGAATCAATCGTTTCGCACAACGATACTGTCAGTGAATTTATAATTTGGCTGAAAATTAAAAACTTAAAAAAATTATTTTCTTTTTAATATATAGCTATCTAGAAAAGAATTAAGATGAAAACAAAAATAAAAGAATAAAAAAGAACTTGCCCCACAAGACCTCACCAAACTTCACATAATTTTGACAAAATAAAAGGAAATAAAAGGATATAGAAGAACAATAAGCTGAAAAGATTTTCCGGAGAGTCATAGATCGACGGGATTGCTGATATACTTTTCCTTTTAAGCCCATGTCTTCTTATTTTCAATAAGTTAACCGCAACTTCTGTTATCATGTTTTTGGTTTGTTTAAAAAAGACTTAAATGACTCGGTCCCTACAGACATTTGGCAAAAAAAACTTATCCTGTGCTCATGATATATTGAACAAGTGATGTGTCCTGCTTGATTACTCCTTTTAAGATCAACAAAGATTCTTTTCAAAAGAAGAATAGTCCTTATAGACATCAAATGATGAGAGCTCCATGTCTATACTCACGTATAACAAAGGAGTTGATCAATTGAGGCTGATAGATGAGAACTTCAGGTCTATGCTTACGTATAACAAAAACGATTATCATATCATGCTTATTAGAGCTCCAGGTCTATACTTACGTATAACAAAGGAGATTATCACTCCAGATCAATGTTCACACATAGCAGAGAGATAAGCACGTTGTAAAATACAACAAGGAGCTTTTTTGATACAAAGAGGAGCTAACAAGTAGCTTCTGAGATAGTATGTGGAAGAGAAACAACGATACATTTGGTAAAAACATATCAACAAAGAGATATCACATTCTTAATCCATTTTGAACAAGGACTTGTGACTTTGTGAAGGCCAAACATGTCAAGGGGATTATCCAAGTCAAAAGTTTCTTATTCTATTAGTTTAGCCACAAGATTACTGTCTACTTCACTTTCTTGTTAAGCCTATCAAGCATATCCTAATACAAAACTATTGACCTCTTTCATATCTTTCAGGCAACAATTAAGAAAGCTGCAAAAATGACAAGACAAATATTATTATTCTCTCCCAAAATTACTACGAACCAACAAGATTGGAGAAATTTCTAAAGAATATATATACATATAGAATTTTATTAATTTTTTATGTAAAATTTTGGAGGACTATGGAGCTTACTGAAAAAATAAAAGAACGAAAACAAGAAAAGGAATATATACATTATTGTACATGAGACAATGTAGAAAACAAGTTTTAAAATGATATCAATCCTAGCATGGAGATCAATTCATAAAAATGAGGTTTATCTAATGTTTTAGTGAAAAGATCAGCTTTTTTATTTTTAGTGTCAATAAGAATAATATCAATAAAACCCTTGTCTCGATATGCTTGGTGTTGGATGGTGAATATGATTCTTTACGATTCCAATGGTTGCTTCGTTGTCACAGAACAAAGGTGTATGGAGAAAGTTGATTCCATAGTAAATCATATGATTTTGTATCCACAATAGTTGTGAGCAACAGCTTGAAGCAACAATATACACTGCCTCCCCCATGGAAAGAGACACAGTAGTCTATTTCTTGCTCAGCCATGATACAAGACAATTTGTTAGATATTGACAGCCTCCGGTGACAGATTTTCTGTTTAACCTGCAACCATTAGAAACACTATCAGAAGAAGCATGTAAATCAAAATTTCCACCATAAGAATACCAAAGCCTTAAACGAGAAGAGCCTTTAAGACAACAAAAAATTTGTTTTACAGCTTTTTCATGAAACTCCTGCGAGGCAGATTGGTATTGAGCACAATATCGTACATCAAAGGTGATATCAGGACGGATTGTTGTGAGATACATTAGGAACCGATCATGGATCTGTATAGGCGAGGATTAACAGATTTCCCATTCTCATCTGGAGTGAGCCATGTTTTAGCAATGAATGGAGACAGTTCAGGAGAAGCATAATCCATCTTGAATTTCTTCAGAATCTTTTTGATATACTTCTTCTGATGAATGAGAATTCCTTCTGGCTTCTGTTCAACTTGCAACCCAAGGAAAAATCACATCTCCCGATCATGCTCATTTCAAAACGACTGCGTATAACCTTCTCAAATTCCCGATAGAGCTTTGGATTGTTAGAGCCAAAAATAATGTCATCAACATAGACTTGCACAATTAGCATCTCACCATTCACTTATTTTTTGAATAAAGTCATATCAATGGTGCCATGGTAAAAACCATTGCTTAGAAGATAATGTGTTAGAGTCTCGTACCAGATGCTAGGAGCTTGATGAAGACCATAAAGAGATTTATCAAGCTTGTACACTTTGTCAGGAAAGTCTGGGTCCTCAAACCCTAGTGGTTGACACACATATATCTCTTCATCAATGTCTCCATAGATAATTGCACATTAGGCATCCATCTGATAGACCTTGAACTGATTGTTAGTGGCATGAGCCAGAAAAATCCGTATTGCTACAAGACGGATTGTTGGAGCAAAGACATCTATGTAGTCAATCCATTCTTCTTGAGCAAAACCTTGAACCACCAATCTTGATTTCTTTCTTACCACAATGCCATGGTCATCGGGTTTGTTCTTGAATATCCATTTCATGCCTATTGGGCATTTGTTTGGTGGTAGATCAACCAGCGTCCACACCTTGAGCTTTTGAACTGTTGCAGCATCAATTGCATCGATTCAACCCAACAAGGATCCTGAAGAGCTGCATAAACATTTTTTGGAATGATTTTGGATATAAAATAAGAGAATAGGCACACATTAATCAAACCAGATTGACTTCGCGTCCGAACTCCATCGGTGATAGATCTAATAATGTTATCATAAGGGTGGTCTCTCATGGTTTTGAAATCAGTGGTTAAGGGTAAGGTATTTGAAGGATGTCGGCTGATGGGTTGTTGGTGGGTAGGTGATAGAGAGGTGTTGATACATATGTACCTAGTTTAGGAGCTTAATGTAAAATGTCTGTCATGTCTTACATATATATAATGAACGAGTTGAATGAAATGCAATATGTGATTGATGCTTATAATGTTTAATGTTTTATTGTTTATTGTATAATAAAGCATATTGAACTAACTATACGGGTTTGTGGTTGTTTGCATAGTTCTTAGTCAATAATGATTGAGAAACGTGTTCAAACTTAATCGTATGAAGTCTTCATGCGAATGGACCATACTAATGGACCATACGCATGAATACTTCATGCTAATGAACCAGTCGCACGACTAAACCAGGAGACTGGATCAGTCGCACGATTAAGACATAAGATTGGCTCAGTCACACGATTGAACCTTCAGTCATGCGTATGGATCAATCGTATGATTCAGTCGCACGACTGAACCATGCAAATGGTTCAGTTGTACGATTGACAAACCCTAACTTATAAATACCACCTAATTCATGGAAAAACACAACACTTCAAGAATTTCGACTCATATTCGTACCCTAGCTGTCCAGAAACTCCAGAGAGCCTGTTCCAACTTCATAGTTCGCAGTTGATCGTGTTCTAATCGTTCTTTAACGTTTCATTAATCGTTAGATTGATCGAAACTCGTTCTCACTGATTGGATCGCCAATCAAATAGGATTCCGCACTATTTGATTAGGTATACACGTATTATCAGTTAGTACTCCGTACTTACACGGTCCCTAACAAGAGGTATCATTGTTTAGGAGCTTAATGTAAAATGTCTGTCATGTTTTACATATATGTAATGAACGAGTTGAATGAAATTCAATATGTGATTGATGCTTATAATGTTTAATGTTTCATTGTTTATTGTATAATAAAGCATATTGAACTAACCATATGGGTTTGTGGTTGTTTCCATAGTTCTTCATCAATAATGATTGAGAAACGTGTTCAAACTTAATCGTATGAAGTCTTCATGCGAATGGACCATACGCATGAAAATTTCATGCTAATAGACCAGTCGCACGACTGAACCAGGAGACTAGATCAGTCGCACGATTGAGACATAAGATTGGCTCAGTCACACGACTGAACCTTCAGTTGTGCGTATGGTTCAGTCATACGATTGACAAACCCTAACCTATAAATACCACCTAATTCATGGAAAAACACAACACTTCAAGAATTTTGACTCATATTCGTACCCTAGTTGTCCAGAGACTCCAGAGAGCATGTTCCAACTTCATAGTTCGCAGTTGATCATGTTCTAATCATTCTTAACATGTTATTAATCGTTAGATTGATCGAAACTACGTTCTCACTGATTGGATCACCAATCAGATAGGATTTTGCACTTTTTGATTATGTTAGGATCATGTATTGAACGAAATACTAACTGATAAATGTGTATACCGAATCAAATAGTGCGGAATCCTATTTGATTAGTGATCCAATCAGTGAGAACGCACGTAGAAACAATTTTAGATTGAATCTAAACGTTAAGAATGATTTGGAATCGATCTAGTGCAATCTATGAAGTTGGAATAGGTTCTTAGAGGTCTCTGGATGGCTAGGGTACGTATGTATTCGAAGTGTTCTGAATTCTTATGTTTTTCCACGAATTAAGTGGTATTAATAGGTTAGGGTTTCTCATTCGGGCGACTGAACCATTAGCATGGTTCAGTCGTGCGATTGAGCCATGCGGTTGATCCATTCGTACGACTGAGTGTTCAGTCATGCGACTAAGTTAATCTCATGTTACACTCGTGCGACTGATCCGGTCTCCTGGTTCAGTTATGCGACTGAGTCATTCGCATGAAGTTGTTCATGCGTATGGTCCATTAGCATGGGCCATTCGCATGAGAACTTCATATTACTAAGTTTGAATATATTTATTAATCATTACACTACTAAGATTAATTCAAACAACCACAAACCTATATAGTCAGTTCACTAAGCGTTAAACTACTAATTAATGAAATAATAAACATTATAAGCACAACCACATATTTTATTTCATTAAGTCCCCAATCTATTACATATGTGTAAGATAATAAAGACATATTAAATTAAGCTCATTAACTAGGTACACATGTATCTACAAACTCCCCATTGGACCTAGATTCATCTATTGTCTTACATTCTTCATAAGCTCCTCGTATTTCTTGTACTTCTCCTCTCTTGTAACTCCTGCATGTAATTTAAATGCAAAGTAGAGTCTGATCACGTTTTGGAATTGGAGGGCTTGTACAATATCTTGCACGTCATAGAACAGTGGCCACTTGTATAAGGTGTAAACATCATCAACAGACAAGTTAGTGAGCCACATGGGGTCAAATACCCTGATAGTTTCCATATTTCCATTTCTGTTCAGCACTATGACCACCTCACCTGTTTCTTCAATCGTAGTACCACCAATTGAAGTGTGAAGTGGAGTCCTGTGGCATTTCCCGTAGAGGGATTCTAGACATCGTGCACGGAGGACTCCACTTCAACACTACTTTTGGCTTTCAAGTAATGTCATCAACTTCAGATCTTTTGATATACCTCGTTGGTTGTTGAGGTTTGAAGTTGACCCACCTGGTGTGGTACTCTCTCTTTAAAGCAGCTTCAAACCAGCCTGACATCTTACGAGGTTCAGCGTATAGCAACTTCAACTTTTCTAGCTAGTTTAGCTCAAATCCCGAAAGAGTCTTCAGATTGTGTGGGAATCTAAAGTACTCGATCCCTTTCTCTCTTTTAACAGCATAAACTTTAAGATCTTCAAAATAGGCCCACGCTATGATTTTGCCTGACACCTTGTGATGCTTCTTCACTTTATAGAGTTTGGTGTAGACAGTAGACTTTGGAGCACTGCGTTGGGCTCTAAGTTCTGCAAAACATGCTGCCCATTCAGCCTT
>BJCM01099278.1:0-10234 GCA_018326385.1 Flaveria bidentis
ACGAGAACGACGAGAACGACGAGAACGACGAGAACGACGAGAACGACGAGAACGACGAGAACGACGAGAACGACGAGAACGACGAGAACGACGAGAACGACGAGAACGACGACGACGACGACGACAACGACGACGACGACGACGACAACGACGACGACAACGACGACAACGACGACGACAACGACGACAACGACGACGACAACGACGACAACAATAATAATAATAATATTAATAACAAATATAATAACAAGAATAATTATTATAATTATAATAGTAATAATAATAACAATAATAATAACTATAATAATAACTATAATAATACCACGACCACCTACCCTTGAAATTTACCAATTTACCCATTTAACTAAAACACACCCATCATCGGAATCTATGGTAGATGACTTCAAAACCACATCCCAAAAATAAACATCAGGGGTTTATACCATTCCAACCCAAATCCAATTCTACATTTCTTCAATTTTTTGCATCATAATTCTCTAAAAATCATTACTTTAGCTTCTTCTCCCTTCTAAATCACCCAGGTAATCACCCAAATCGAACAGTATAGTTTCGTGTTGCATACGAATCTTTAAATTCCCCTTCAGACCGGTAATTTGAGCCTGATCTCTGTTATCTTTCGCTTAATCTTGTTGCTGATTATGTTTCCTTTGTTTTCGCTTGCAAATCGATGTTTTGTGAGGTGTAATTTGGGTTTTTCGCCGAGATATGGTCCGATCTTCGTGGGGTTTAAGCGAAACCTCCTCTTTTTGTTCCGTAATTCTCTGAATTGTACGGAGATCGGATCGAATTCGTGTAATTTGCAGCTTTTTTCGTATGATCGCGTTGAATTTCTGTGTTTTTGCGATGTAATTGTGATGTTAATAGTTTTGCGATCTAATCAAGGCTAAAATTCTTTAATAATTCAGTAAAGTTGTGAACTTTATTGATATGTAATCACGATGAGATCAAATTTCATGATGCAGATGCATATGGTTATAGAATTTGTTGGTTAGTTAGTTAAACTTGATGGTTAACACCTTGATGCCAGATGGTGTTTTTCATATAATGTCTGCCTTAGATAAGTAACTTTTCCCCTTTTGAAAAGAGACCATTTACATATACCGCAATATTGATAGATGTGCATTTCATAAATGGTAATTTGTGTTTGTTGGCACTCATGATCATGTGGTTCTTAGAACATTTCTAGTCAAGTAGTTGTTTGGTTTCTTGATTCTCATTCTTTTGTTTGATAATATAGCAGATTAGCAGTAGCAGTTTGTGGTTTATTTAGTTTATGATCTTGTATTTAGCATGCACGCGTAAGATATGGTGTTGAAGAAGAGGATATATTATGGAGGATTTCGTGATTTACTGGCCCCTGTGATACCTAAAGCTCCTAGATCCGTGAGGGTTAGTGTAAACTTAAGTTCATTTTCATTCGAGAAATGTTAATTTGTACTAATACTTTTTATTTGTTTCTTTAGAGGAACGTGCGGAACAAATCATCAGAAGATGGTGGAATTTGCGCATTTGAGTTATTAGCAGATGTAGCTGACAAGTTATTACAGGAACAGGAGAGTGAAAGTTCTACTTCTAGTCAAATTTCCATTCCTGAAGAAACTGCCAAAAATGCACTACTTGAAGTCAAAGTCAAAATCAAACCCGTAGTATCAGAGCATCATGATCTGGCTAGCGGTGCAGAGAGTGAGCTTGTTGCTCAACCTATTAATCTAGACCCTCCTTTAAAGGAATTCACACATTCTGAGAATGAGTCTGGTTTGGATCATGCTTCTATTGTTACAAATGTTGAGTTCCCGAAGAAAGTCAACGGTAATTTGATAATTGAAACCGTTGAAAACAAACCTGGTAATTTAGGTAACGTTAACTTTGGTGATAGTATTGCTGACATACACCCTAAAGACAGAGAGAATCAAAGCGTAGGGTTGACTTCAGTCGAGACCTACAGTTTGAAGGATCATTTGGAACCATGTGTGAATACAAGTGTACGAGAGAAGTCTTCTAGTAGTGTACATCTATCCTTTTATAAAGATCCTTTTCATAGTGCTTGTTTTCCAAGGAGTAGGGGAAATGTAGATATAAATACTAGAGATGATGATGAAAAGCATTTTAGGTATAACAACCGCAGTATCACCAGACTAAGGGCATTTAGGTCACGATCACATGCCGGATACAAACGAATGAGGAAAATGATGCCTTCTAGATACTGGAAAGTCGCTCGAAAGTTGAAAGATTATGAACTCCCAAACAATACTAGTAAGTGGAGGATTTGTAGTAGACACTATCTTTACAATTCTTTAACGGAATTGAAGTTATATGATAGTTTGCCTTTTGATTGATATTTCTAGGTGGTGGAGTTAAATCTTTTTACCATAAAAGAAAAAATATATACATGAGAGAACGATATCAAGCAGATTCTTTATCTAAAAGGAGGAAATTGTTTCATCAAAGCTCAAGAAGTTCATACATTAAGAAGGCAAGTCGTGAAAGCTCATCTAATCTAGTGAAATTTAGCATAAAGTCCTTCAAAGTTCCCGAACTGTACGTTGAGGTGCCTGAAACTGCAACCGTGGGCTCACTGAAGGTAAAATTTCAAAATCCAATTTGGATCTGTGAAATATATGTTAGAATATGCGTTTCTTGATTGGTTAAACTGATTGGTAATTATATTCCACAGAGGAGTGTGATGGAGGCTGTCACTGCTATTCTACATGGTAAATTACGCGTAGGGGTACTTGTTCAAGGAAAGAAAGTTAGAGACGACAACAGAACACTCCAACAATCTGGGATTTCCCAAAATGGTAACCTTGAAACTTTAGGATTCACATTGGAGCCTAGTTTACCTGAAGCATCTCCGTTTCTTGTTCAAAAAGAAACTCCATCACGCAACATGCAGCAGCAACTATCCAGGTACTACACGTACGTTGTTTATCTTGATATCCATTAAGACATTTACGTGGTTAGAGCCTAGAAAAGTAACCAACTTTGGTCTGATATTTGTTTTGGTGACCGACCATCTTTGTTTCACTCATATGAACTTATAAATTTTATATTGGTTATAAGAGCCCGTTAACCATATAAAGTTCTGAAATTTAAGGTAATCTGCAAATGTTACGAGGAAAGAAGTTGACTTTTTTCGACAGGGTCTATATGTTTTGACTATTACTCCAAAATCTAGATAAGAATGGAAGTTTAATTAACATTATATTGTCTGTCTACTGTTAGGTCTCCTAGTCCTAATATCGGTGAGCGCTTTTCAAATTCTTCTTCTGAGGCTACATTTCCAGTGACTAATATGGAGAACCATGTTGAGAAGAATGAAGTAAGTACGACTTTCACAGCTGATGTTACAACAAAAGAACCGGTGGAAGATTCCAAAGCTCTTGTCCTTGTTCCAGCGCTAGATGCTGAGGTCCTATCGGTCGTCCCTCTGAGTGAAAAACAAACCAAAAGATATGAATTTTCACATAGGAGAACTAGGAGGCCGTTTTCTGTATCAGAAGTAGAAGCACTTGTTGAAGCGGTTGAAACCCTTGGAGCCGGAAGGTGTGAATATTATAATCAGAATACTTGTGCTATATAGTAAACCATGGTTCCAAGTTCTAAGAACTCTTTGTATAACATTCTGCAGATGGCGTGATGTTAAAATGCGCGCTTTTGATGATGCAAACCATCGAACTTATGTGGACTTAAAGGTGAAACATCAACATTGTACATGATATATAACCGGTTGGGTTGGGTCAGGTCAGGTCGGCTAGAAACGCCTTTGTTGACCAAAATTTAAATTTAATAATATGCAATTAGCATGCCAAATATGATAAGATAAGGTCTATTATTTAAATTAAAAATATACTCTTTGAATCAAAAGATTTGGAGATTTATGCATTAAAGTTTCACTTTGAGAATTGTTGACTTGTTTCTTTTTTAGTTTTTTTTATATTAAACCTGTCTTACCTGTTAGAGATAAAACATTACCCAAACTGATTCATTCGTTGATTATAAGTCACATCTTGATTTCAGGATAAATGGAAAACATTGGTTCACACAGCAAGCATCTCGCCCCAACAAAGGAGGGGAGAGCCGGTGCCCCAGGAACTTCTAGACCGAGTACTGGCTGCACACGCCTACTGGTCTCAGCATCAAGCTAAACAAAGTGCGAAGAAGCACCAGAAGACCTCGGAGGCTCAAATGTAAAGTTTAAAGATGATGTCGAAAAATACTAGGTTAAAACGGTTTGTTTTAAGTTAATGTAACATGTTAATCTTTTAGTAATTGTGATTATAATTTGGTGGGTTTGTAAATTATTCAGTACTGGAAATAATTGCCTTGCTTTTCTAGTGTATTTCATTCCATTTTAGTTTGATGCATGATTATTAAAGCCATCACATTTAGGATAATAGGATAAGGGTAAACACCTTTTATGGCAAAAATATTAAATAATTTCAATTTTTTTGGTAATGATTTATTATCTAAATTAAGAAATGAAATATACATATAATATTAGTTTATCAATCCTTCATATTATCCCCTCAATGTTAGAAGCTACATGTTGCTAACATGGCAAGAGCGACGAGGACGGTAAAGAGATTATTGATTCGGGTTGCACCGAACAAATAACACATGAGAAAAACTTTCTTGGAGGCTCTTGTTTTAATACCAAACGGTGAGGCCATTTTGGACGTTTTATAGCTCATACTCGTTAACACTTTGTAAGACAAAACCCTTATGTTGAAAAAAATTAAAATATTTGAAGCATGTTATTCCAAGTGATGCCATTCAAGGATTAGTACAATCTAACAAGACACCAATACCAAGTTATCTCTATGCCACACGTATAATTAATGCATATTGCACCACACAGTCATATTAAACTTGCGTATTGCACCACACATGTTATATTGAATTTTAATAGACTTGTTACCGATACTGGTCACTGTTTCATTATATATATATATTTTGTCATTTCTAGTTTTCACAAAGGAAATTTGCACGTATAAAAAGAAATTTAGATTTCCCAACAAACACAAATACTCTATAAAAGTTTCAAAATACATATAAACAAGCAATATGCATAAATGTTAAATAGTTCAACATCTTGATTAATTCAAACATAAAACTAACAAAAGCAAATATAAACTAGTCATCCGACACATTATTCATCCCTCTCGTCTGAATTATCTTCATTGGCTTGATTTGAATCATTCTTTGAATCCATAAACTGTGTAAGTGTGTTAAAAATATGGATATTGAAACAAACTTACAATTTGAGCCTACAAAACAAAGCATGCGTTATAAGTTATTGCATAATTACAACGTATACAAAAAATATCCAACTTTAAGCCTATTGAAGTTCATTTGTGACATTTTAACCTGTTTAAACTCAAATTAGAATGTTTTTAAGTATATCAAGTGTGTTTGGATCATTTTGACCCATCTAAACTAAAATCTAAATAATTTAAGTTTATTTTGGTTTCAACATGTCAAAATGACCAGAACATAATTGATAAACTTTAAAACATCCTACTTTAACTTTAAACGGACCAAAATGAAAAGGATGAACTTTAATAGACTTAGAAAGTGTTTCATAGTGGGTTTAGGTCATTTTGACCGTTTAGAAACGGGTCAAAATGACATAAACCCACTATGATACATTTAACACATTCAACTTTAAGTCTATTAAAATTTTTATATGTCATTATAATCCCTTGAACTCAGTTAGAATAATTTTAAGTATATCAAGTGTGTTTCGATCATTTTAACTCATTTAAACTAAAACCTAGATTATTTATTTCTGTTTTAATTCCAACGAGTCAAAATGACCCAAACAAACTCGAAGAACTTAAAAACATCATATTTTAACGGGTCAAAATAAAACAACTGAACTTTCATAGACTTAGAAAGTGTTTCATAGTGGGTTTATATCATTTTAACATATTTAAACTAAAACTTATATAAACTAAGTCTATTTTAATTACTAATGGATCAAAATGACTTAAACCCACTATAGGGATGTCCTAGGATACCTATATATAGAGCACACTATACAAGGATTGTCCGCCCTTAAATTTTATTAGCCATTTAGCCTTATTAATGCAAACTACCAACATAGACTAAGTATTAACATTAATACAATTAACAAACTACTAACATAAACCAAATTTACCAACTAAAAATAAGCTACTTTCACATGTATAAGTGGCGGATGTGTCTGCTCCTACTCATGAATAAAGGAATTCGACCCTGCAAATGAAGACGGTTTACGTCTAACCCCTCTAATATGTCTGCACCGATCATCACATACACCAATACTATCTTCCATAACGTCTTTGATACCGTTAGCCATATTGTTTGTTGGCTTTACATCATCTATTACTACAACTTCTAAAATTAATCTTTCACCGTGATAGATCTAATCTTTGTATGTCCAGCACACGTCCCATAGTTCAAATGATATTTTATTCTAACCCATCGGAATAATACACTATTCTGACATTTCATACATGGATATCTAATCTTGCTAGGGCTGTCAACAAGTTTCTGGCACATACGGATAAAAGAGTTGAGTCCTTGTAGGTACTCAATTGATCTTTGATTTGGATTAATAAGCCAACTTTTATTGCACACATGATTATGAAACTACAACATAGTTTATAATTTCGATGGATGAAAATTATCCATGAAACATGAACAAAAAAGTCAGACAAAGGAAAGAGAATTCACAAGGGTAGGTTGTTATATTAACTTTTTGAATATCTTATCTCATATATGATGTGTATTATATGATTGTTTGGATTAAAAAAAATTCAACAACATTTTTCCTTAGCCCCCAAGTATAAACAAATAAAAATATATACCCGATGAAGTAAGAGAAAATAATAACCGAATCTTTCTTACACATACAATCATGTAATATGCAATCACATCCTAAATGAGATAAAGTATTTACAAAGCATTCCCCAAATAAGGACAACCAAAAATTAATTACTAAATCAAATTCGTACGGGTATTTTTGAAGACACATAACCTAAGAGATAATTGTGCACAATAAGAGATTATTGAGAAAAATAAATGAAACTTGACATTGTTTGAACCAGTAGAAAGAATATCATAAATATTAGTTGTCATTCAAAATATGTGATATCATTATGATGGGTTCATATAACGTCCTATTTGATTTAATTCTCACTAATTCTTTATGTAAGGTTTTATGTAAGATTAATGCACCTAAGACATCGAAAGTCTCTCCTGCATGAAGCACTAAAGTACCAAGTAGAAATGCTTCAAAAGTTTTACACCCAGCATTAGAAATATTCTAAGTATAAACCTTCTAAAGCCAAGACCAACATCTTCCGAAGCCAAAAGTGAAGTCTTCCGAAGCTTCAAAGACAAATCCTTTTGAAGCTAAGAAGTGAAGACTGATTTCTTTCAAAGACTTTTGAGACATGCTTTATCTGATGTACTTTATCATAAAGTTGGACCACTTTCTGCTGCAACTCTGTTGACTTACCAACTTTCACAAGTTAGCGAAAAGGTCCATGCTTATGGTAACTGTACATTGAGATCTTGAGTCTGTGCTTTTTACTTTATGTACTTTTATCCTTTTTGTAATATATTAGGATGTGAACTATGAGATGTCATAGTCACTAGTCAAAAGGCAATCCTCTACATTTGACTTTGTTGCTGTCTAGATCATATGTTTCCGGCTGGCCTTCTAAGTATGGCCAGTTGTAGGATGTAGTATAAAGTATCTCAGGTCATTGTAACTTTCTTTATGCTTTATAACACTTGTAAGGAACTTCAGAGAAATATACAACGTTTTTGAAAACCAATACTTGTGTCGTTTGGTCTCATATTTTCTTGTGTTTTAAGTATCAAACCATTATGTTACCAGTTCCCTATTTGATCTGTAAAATATTCTTAAACAACTCTCCTCACTATGTGTTTGTTTTGTATTAACCATCCCTTGAATGATCCTGCAATTTATTTTTGTACATTCTAGCATACTACTTTAACAATATTTATTCAAATAGACCATCTGATTTGATTTTACTTTTACAATTTTTCTATCATATAAATAAGAACATTAAAATGGACCATTTTTTGGTGTATATTCAAAACCATAACCTAGATGTCAACATTGATAGCAAATTCAAGCATAAAATCACAAAATTAAAGGCTATAGCATAAATTCAACATACTTTCAACTCAAGCATAAATTAAAAAAATTAGAGTTTATTTCATCAAATCACTACTTCTAGTTAAAACCCATAAGCTACACAAAACTATTTCTTAACATAGTATATATTCAAGCATGAAACTAAGAATAAATTCAAACATACTAACCTAAATATCAAAATTAGGGCAAAACATAATAACCTAAAAGACAACGTTGAGGAACATTGAAAGAAAAAAGATGAAAAACCTCAATGTTGTGGTAGCGGTAGCTTTTGCAACGATTAACGGTGGCACATGATGGTTGTTGGTGACAATGGTTGATGGTGACGCCGATGGTTAGTGGTGTGATGGGTCAAGTGGTGTATGTTGATGGTAATATAAGAAATAACAAGAAATGCATCATAAAAATCAATTTTATAACCCAAAAGACATTGATATGAACTTGAAGTCAATATGTCTTACGTACGTAAATAGTAACAAATAAATTATTAGATGCATGCACAAACATAAAAATATGACAATTTCACATATACTAGCTTTGAATTTATTTGCTTATATTTGAATAATCATACAAATAAAACATAGAAAAATATCGATTACAAAGATAAACATCTATGAAAATAAAAAGAAAAGAATAATGGAGCTTGTGTAATCTTATATGACATTATTTACAAAGCTCTTGAAGAGGTAAATGTCATATAATAGATTAATAAATTGTTAAAAAAAGACCTATAAAAGATAAATGTCCTAGAATCAAGTAACTCTCCACCAACAAATACTAGCCACCTCAAACATACCCTCATTTATGCTAAATGATCCTAATAGATAACTCCACAACCCTTGTACAATATTATCTTTTCTTAATTAAAAATAAAATGCATATTTAAAAACCCAAATATAATAATTTTATACATTACTTTACTATAAATAAAACATAAACATTTATGAAACACAATATGTTGAAAAAAACATAGATATGAAATTAAACGACTAATCATTCCAATTCCAGATATGATACTAATGCTTCTTTACAAACTTAAAGTGTATGATACAAAAGTTGGAAACTTTATAGCAAAGTAAACTAATCCAAAGCTTATTCAAACTAATCCTAGCCTAAGATACAAAACTTACACCAAACCACACATGTCTGGATTGAACAGAACGTGTAAGGACTAGCCATCATTACCCATGACACATACTTAAAAGACACGCCGGCTATATACTTATGTTAGTTTTAACTTGATAACATCAACTAGAGAAATTTTAGAACATCTTAGCATGATAATTGTCAGTTAAATGAAATGATATTCTAATCTTAGGGAGAGATAAGAATTAGGAAGGCTGGTGATACAAGAAATACATCATAAAAATCAAAAAAATATTATAATTTTTATAACATCTTAGCATGATAATTGTAAGTTATATGAAATCGAAGTCAATATGTCCTACATATGTAAATAGTAACAAATAAATTATTATATGCATGCATAAACACAAAAAAATATGACAAAGTCACATATACCAGCTTTGAATATTCTTGCTTAAATTGACATAATCATACTGTAAGGCTCCGTTCCCGGAGACCTCACGGTTGGTCAATCACAATAGCTAAAACATTAAACATTATAATTATACAAACTTAAGCAGCGGAAATAATTTATCAAAAAAACCATTCATTGCATTTAAAACGCCGTTGTTAAGCAATACATCATCGTTTAACTGTTTACAAAAGAATTGTTTTACTGCATTACAAAACAACAGCAACATAAAATACGAATGGATGTCGGTCTTTCCCTGCCGAGTAGCTTCACCCTTGTGCCATCCTCAGCAATAATTACCTGCCAACTGAAAATGTATAAAAGTCAGCGTTGCTGAGTGAGTTCTAATTTTATAATAAAACATACATTCCATCGATAAAATCGTTCTTTATTTTCTTTCAGAATCATACTATACTTTTCATTCGTTCGTGATCATACATCATACGTACATACATATAATATCATTATTATCTTCCATTACATTCGTTAACATTCGTTCATTC
>BJCM01099285.1:0-11071 GCA_018326385.1 Flaveria bidentis
TGCATTAGATATCACTAAATATCTAAGTAAAGAAATATAATTTTAGTTTAACAATAGTATGGTCTTTATGAGTAAAAGGTTGGATGCATTTAATACACTTTACATGACAACTAGTACTTGTTTGACCCTCTAGTAACCTATTTGTCTCAGTTCTATATTTCTGTTATAGTCGATTCAACCAATCTTGCCTGGTTGACCTGTTTTTAACAAGTTTAATTCGAATTGACCCCATCTTGATATGAATAAATTAAATTGCACTCTAGAAGTGCGTAATTATCAGTGATAACCATTGACACCTTTAATGCACATTGACCCTTTGCTTATGATCTGCAATCTGATTTACGCATGATGACTTAAAACCCCAAATGTTGTCAAAATCTTGTATGGTAGTAATAATTATTGAAATCAGAATTTCTTAAAGCTTCATCTAGAGTTTAAAACATCCACCTTACATGTAAATCAGGTTTAATGATTCGCTCCCATTGTGGGGCATCCTATAAAACATCCTAAGTTACTTGCTCATACATATTGTTAAAGGCGTCACTGTTTATCATTTTGAATTTTTTAGTCTTTTTGTATGCTTGTGCTTATGTTAGAAAAGCTGTTTGTTTAGGTTGACATAAAGGTGGCTCCTGGGACTCATGCAACTGAAGATGCAGGTCTCTCCCTCCCTTCCTCACTTCCCTTTTATTTTCTGAACTATAACACGTATGGGTCGAGTCGACCCATCAACAATCCTTTCTCCATTTTTTCAAAATAAAGATGATGAATGCATTAGATATGACTAAATATTTAAGTAAAAAACTGTAATTTTAGTTTAACAATAGTATAGTCTTTATGAGTAATAGGTTGGATGCATATATACACTTTGCGAGACAACTTGTTTGACCCCTCTAGTAACCTATTTGGCTCACTTCTGTATTTCTGTTATAGTCAATTCAACCAATCTTGCCTGGTTGACCTGTTTTTAATGAGTTTAATCGGAATTTACCCCATTTTGATATGAATAAATTTGATTGCACTCTAGAAGTGCATAATTATCAGTGATAACCATTGACACCTTTAATGCACATTGACCCTTTGCTTATGGATCTGCAATCTGATTTATGCAGATGATTTAAAACCCCAAATTTTATCAAAATCTTGGGAATTTCCTAAACTTCATCAAGAGTTTAAAACATCCACCTTAAATGCAAATCAGGTTTAATGATCTTCTCCCATTGTGGGGCATCCTATAGAACCAAACAAGCTGTCGATACGATCAAACTGCAATTATTTTTACGATAAACTCGCTTTTTGCAGTTAGAATTTACTTTGCAGTTCTGAATGCAGACAGTTATTTTGTTTTTGTTTTTTTCCAACTTCTCTTTGGTATGCAGTGAACAAACAACTAAATGATAAAGAACGTGTTGCTGCTGCTCTGGAAAACCCTAATCTTCTTGATATGGTTGAAGAATGCTTATCCCCATCTTTTGAATGAATGTTGTTTGCATCTAATACAAGAACCAATCACTCAAGACTAGCTAAGAACCTCATTACATGTGAGTATTTATACACCTGTAGTTTTCTTCTAGCAATATTTTGTTTCACTTAGTGATGCAATTTTTTGGAGTGATATATAAAAAGTTTCATTTTTATTTGAGAAATTCAGCTTAATCAACCACTATAGAAATATTGTTTCTTATTTTGTTTCTCATAAACCCTATCCATTCATAGTTATTCAGTTATGTATTGGTCTTTTGTTGAATTTTTTCACTTTAACCTTCACGTTTGCATCTACATTAGCCATTGCAGTGCTCTATTTTAATCAAACAGACAGATTCCCCTTGCTCGTACTAGTTTTGAGTTCATTATTTGACGCTCTAAAAAAACAACCCGACCTATTCAATTGGGTTATGTTAGGGGAGTTACCTCTTGAAGCAGCATCAAACACTGAAAAATACTAGACCGAAACAAAACAAAACAAGTCATCGTAAAGTGTCATTAAAGAAACATTAATAAGTGAAAACATCCTCCTGAGAAAGAACATCTGTTTACATGCAACTCTATCTAATAATTTAAAAAAGCTATAAAGATTAAGATACACGGGGGCTACTTTGTGAAAACCAAAGATGAAGCATAAAAGTAAGTTACTAAGGGTTGACTCAAATCAAGTCAACGTCACCCTCCTAATCTGTGTTTCCAAAGCTCTGTTATGAGCTCTTCTTTGGGTTTTCAAGAGATGGAAACAAGAGCTTAAGACGCATCTAAATCAGGTGTATCTACTTCCACAGATACCAAAGCAATATGCACCTTTCCTACCCAACTATCGAGACGATCACGAAGTGATTTGATTTGAGGAATTCCCAAAACTCTTGACAGGGAATTAAATCTCCAGAATAAAATGCTTCAAGAATGTAGTACAGCCATTCAACCTTCGTCCCTAGCAGACTCTTTATCCGCACAAGCTCAAAGATGGAACATCAAATTTACAAATTTATAAGTAATACAAGAAACCATTTTGTCGGAAAGTTACAACATACTCACAATTTGATGCTCACGCAGCTCTTCAACGTTGTAGACATTTTAAACCAGCACTGCGGATAGGGACATATCAAAAGCAAGATCCTATTAATGCAATATATAAAAGAACTATAAATTCATAAACCTAACAGAAACATTGGAAACAATTAATTACTGCATACGAGCTTAAATGAATCTGATTAAAACTCTAATGAGGTGTATGCTTTATAAGGACGCTTTTGTAGAATTCAGCAAACTCTTCGTGAAATTTATGGTACCAAGATGATACCCAATACTAATTAACATATACCAATGGAGTAATGACTGTCATGCTATCAAGTGTACTCTTCGCATCTTCTAAAAGCTTCTTGCTCTAATTTTGATCTCCTTTCTCAAGATTATACTTGGCTATCTGCATATTAATGTAAAGAATTCTTTTCACAATCTCTTTTGTAGCTCTGAGCTTTTCAATCACCCCATCAAGATAATATATTGCCGCTTCTTTCTCTGAAAATTGGCAAGAGACTAACAACAAAGTGTGTCAACTTTAGAAGGTTGATCTTAGTCTCAAAATCAGTTATGAAATTGTTATACAGTTGCATGAGAGCATCACCAGCCTGGAATAAACATCATAATAAAGATTAAATGTGCACACCGCAGAAAAAACAAATATTAATTTACTGTTAAATATTCATAATATGAATATATAACAAGCACCACCTAACATTAAGCCATTGATCATGAAGAGTCAAAGTGTGGCTACATAATAGAAACTTGATGATTGGTCAAATTTTACAAACAATGAAACAAATCTATAATAAGATCTACAATTTGGGTTGGATTTGTTCACAAATTGATGGTTTTGTTTAGTGCCAATTAATAAATTGTTCCAGATGAGTACAAAACTTAATATCTAAAGCCAAACAAAGGCATAAAAACTAAAGAAACTGTCAAAATCTCTTTTGTTTATCTCCAGCCCCTTGATTTAAGTGATACTATAGAGAAATTGAACATGAATACCAATCATATAACTCTAGACTTGTATCATACAATAAGAAACGAACTTGCATAAGAATTGGAAAAGAATGAACCTGAAAGACAGCTAAAGCAACGAACTGTTCGAGCTTCAAACTGATATGTATATAAACCATTGTTTCTGTTTTCTCTGTTTTCTTTTTGCCAAATTTGGGGATTTTACAATCTGGATATTGACCCAACCCGGCTCTCACGTTGGTTGTTCTTTTTTTTTTCTTTCTTGAAACGTCACACCTCTGTATAACATGTTTTTAGTTCTACACAATAGATAATTTACATCAACCGTTCTATAAACGAGACTCAAACCGTTATCTTAATTTATAGTTTTCCTATTTTTACCACAAACTCATGACTCATCTAAGTTATCTAACTTTTAGTATTGATAGTCAAGTAACTCACGTTGGTTACTTGATTATCAATTTACTAGTTTCCCCTCGTACTATTTACTTGATTTCAAATTTCCTCTATAGGTGGAAGGATTTTAAAATCCACAACCAAAAAAATTTAAGGTGAAACATTCCCTTGGGTTTTACATTTCATTATCCACTCAAACGTAATTTTACTTGAAAATTATACTAGTTTATCAATTCCATTCCATTCCTTTCAACCAAACGCGCCCTTATATTTTCATGGGAGATGGGGTGCATAGATCTCACAATTTTAATACGATGTCTCACCAATGTCTTTTTGAAGATGGTCTTAATATGTTTTATGTTTAAACAAATAAACGGGCTTATAGAACTAATAGGATGTTTTATGCACATAAATAAATTATATACTTTACTTACATACTATTAATTTTAGAATGAAAAAAATAGTAAGGTCCTAGGAGTTTTTAATTGACGATAAAATGTTTAATAGTTTAGCATTCTAACCACATATGTCTTGTGTTTACATTTTGACACTCTTGTTAGTTGCATTTATGGATGCTGGTTTATTACAGATACACTAACTCAAATAATAATGAACAACAATAATAATAATAGTGTTTGTTTATTGAATTCAAATCTAACTGCTTTACATTAGTACAATTTTTACTTTAAAAAACTAATTTCTTACGTTGTTATTTTTATCTGTGTCATGTAGAATATAAAACGTTTTCGTACATATTTTTATATACGCTTTGAGATTATCTACGTTTTGACATTCGTTCACGTTTTCATAAAAAACTTGTACAGAAATGATTCATGACGATTGTAATCTATGTGCTTTCTATGTATGTTTTGAATTGTTCTACGTTTCGATATCATTTTGTTTGAAAAATAGGCGGGTCATAATATGTTTCATTCAATGGTTTAAATTCGAGTTGCTTAATGGTTCGATGTAAATTTAGTATGGAGACAAGTCGATTCGATTGTTAGTCTATACTTTATCACATCGCGTATAATTCTGCCCGCAACGTGTGACGGTTTGGAAAAACTAGTTGCAATTAAAATTGGTGTCTAGTGAGCAATTGAGCATAGGTAAGTTTGATTGTCTAAATGTAACACCCTGAAATATCGCTTTTAATCGCAGTTTAATACGTAAAGGGCCTCTCGAGTAATATGTAAAAGAGGAGGGACTAAAGATGAGCAAAAGAGTAAAGGTTGCCCTTGCTTTTTATCTACATTTCGTTACAAGTTTCTTTTGAAACTAAGACGTGCCGGATATATTATATCTATAAATTTTTTTTTCACAATAGCATTAGTTTTTCTGAACACTTAAAAGATACCATTGTGATTATTTGAACTCGTGTTTCGATATAAATTTAATCTAAACCGAGCTCCCAAAGCATGTAGCTAAAACTCATGAGTCATATATAATATATTTCTAGTGTTTTTTTTAATTTCAAATATACAGTTGCGACATTCATATTTTAATCCACGTTTCAATGTAAAATTTAATTAGAACCATGCCTCTCCGACGTGCGGGCAAAGCCACTAGTTATTTTTTTATTTTGCATCATTTTCTTTTTACAATTTTAGATTCTTCACTCTTAATATCCTTAGTAAATTAATCTCTACTACAAATATGTGGTAGCATCAACTAGTTATTACACTCACACTTTTTACCATTTCATACAACCTAGAATAGAATTTTTTTTACTTTTATTTCAAAAATAAGAATGTTACCTTGTTTTGTGGTAACCTAAAACAATCTAAAAAAACTTAACATTAGATTGTTCAATATTAACTAACTCACACACTCTCTAAAACAAATCTTAAATCTATACTAATATTATCATAAGCCTATAATTCTAAACCACAAATACCACATCTACTCACTTGATACAAGCTTTATAGTTTATTTCTAGCCTTGTAGGTTTTCAAAATCAATTGGTTTTTTAAGAAGAAGGGCCGGTCCAACTTAGCCCCATAAAAAACTGTATTTCTTTTATATTGATAGTGACCTCATACGACTATTCTTCTTGTACCACAATCAGTTTTGAGGTCCGTTTGTTACCAGGGGCGGAACTACACCCAACCCTACGGGGTCAAGTGACCCAATTGAAATTTTTGACCTGGTAGTATAACGTATAATATCAAAATTTTAGGTGAACCCATGCTTTTTCAGAGGGTGATCTCATTATATTGACAGTGGCCTGTTTTTTTTCCACTACTTATATTACAGAAAACGTTCTTTACCCCATCGGTTGAAGCGGACTTCCGCGCTGAGTATTGACTATGAAGTATTGGAAGGTTCGCAGAACAATTTGGAGGGGATACATGAACTATCGAGGTTAAATTTGATGCAAACTGAAGGTTTACAGGGGATACATAAATATGATGGAAATAAAATGTTGTTAAAGGGTTAAAATGTTTGATTTTTAGCCAATTTGGGTTGCGATCGTTTTCTTTTAATGAATTGGGTTTTTTGAATTCATGTATAAGCTCCATGTTGACTCTTGTAACTGATTATGAACCGTAAGTATGTTTATATGGATGAATTTAGTTGTCATTATGAATGTTGAAAGTTTTTTTTGCCTGAAGCATCCTATAAACTTTGGTTGTGGAGATGATGAAGTGTGATGGGGATGAAGATGATGAAGTGAGGGTTGGTAGTTATTTAATATTTGTTTTGTTTTTTTTAAAGCAATAAGGGTATTTTTGTCAATTTCTATCTAACGTTCGTCAGTCTAAAGGACGGATTATGTTACGAAATGTTTTTTTTAATGATCAACGAATAATTATTAAGCCCGATTACCCGGATAAACCCATTGGTGAAAGGCCACACACGCCCGCGAACACAGACAACACTGGTGACCCGGCTCGCCTACCATTCCAAGGAAAACCTACCACCCAAAGACCCACTGTGGTAAAACCATTGGCTCACTTGGATCATATCGCATTTAGTGAAACTCCAACCAATGACCTCCACTTTTGAAAATCATGGGGTGCCTCCTCCTAAACCATTTGATCTAGGACTCATTGACATGTTATGAAATCTCTCTACTCTAATAAAAAGGTAAATGTGGATGACACGTGTTAACAATATAATCATTCACATCAAAAGTTTCCCGCCTCTCTTTGCTATTAAATAACTATTTTAATTAGTAATAATATTATTTTAATATGTTTTAATATTTAATAAATTAAGAAAGAAATCTTTTTCTTAAGGTTATTTTTAAATAAATTGATATTATTAAAAAGTCAATTTAAAAAAAACAAAAAGTAATCAAATTTGGGAGTTGTAATAAAAAACTTTTTAAAAATAATATTTTTATACGGTTTGTTTTAAAATAAAATGTTTACTTTTAAAAACAAAAAAATAAAAACTAAATTTTTAAAAATTTGATATCATTGTTTTATTATCTGTAGACATTTTATATGTAATTTCAATCATATCATATCTTAAATTATTATTTTATAATTTATATAAATATTTTATGTATTCAACCCGTGTAATACACGAATTTATTAAAACTAATGTTTGCATAAAAAAAAACGTACAACACGTTTTTTAAAGAGAGAAGATGAAATCTGTAATTTTTCATAAACGCATATAACTTTTTTGGGTAATTTTATCTTGATTTAAATATACATTAAAGCCCTAACCCAAATTCTTCCCCTACGTTACGATCTTTCAAACACCCCTCCCCCTAAATCGGCCGTCACACTACGCCACTACCCCTGTGGACTCCGGCGGGCGGCGGGTTGCCGGCGAATAGAACTCCGGCGGGCGGAGACTTACGACGACTATTGGATACCAACAATTCAAGCTTTCAAGCTTTCAAGTTTCAAGGTTAGTTATCTAAAACCCTCTATAAGCTTTAATTTCAGTCCGAGTTGGTTTAATTGTTTAATTTATTGGTGACGGTTAGAATATCAACCGGTGTTCGATCGGTTGGTATTCCGATTGTTTCTGCTTATAGGTATTACTTGTAGTATCTTGTGTTTTTGTAAATCATTCTTCTTTGCAATTTTAGTTTGAATGTATCGATTTCATGTTTATGTTTTTACTTGGATCTAGTTGATGGATAGAGATTGTTGCCTGCTTGCGGCTGAAGTTGCTAACCACGCTATAAAAATCTGTGTTTTGTTGAAATCAAAAGTTTTTGTGAATATTAAACATCATATTTCATAGTTTGATAAGCATTTTCCACCCATGAATTCGTTATTTGTATGGATTATAAGCATATGAAGTTGTTTAAGTTTTGAAACAAAATATATTGTGCATTAGGTACATTAATCAAATGAGCAGAATATTTTTAAAGAATTGGATCATTTTCAACTTTTTTCTTCTTCTTTGACATTTTGTAGATAACAACTATAAAATGTAAAAAATTTTTTTGGTATGTATTTTAGTTAACATATTCAATGCAATTTAATTACGTCTGTTTCGACCCGACCCTATCAGACGACCCAAAATTTTTTATGTTGTTTCGTAACAATTTAAGTTACCAAAATATAGTGACCTCATAGGAAAAAATTTGTGGTTCCACCAGTCTGTTACTCCAACTCTTCACTGCAATCGTAGGTTTCAATTTTTTTCCTTTTTTTGTTTCAATTATGCTTTGTTGAATTGTAAGCCCTAACTTCTAATTCATACATCCTACCCCCTAAAACTCTAAATTTGACACAATCACATGTTATGCTCATAAAAAACTTGAAGTAAGTTAAAGAAGTATATGCACTTGTGGTTGAAGTAACCTGTGAAATGGTACTTCAATTGTTGAATGTTGAAAGTTTCTACAATTATGCTTAAAGTTTAAGATTTGTAGGTTGTTATGATTGTTCTATATGTTGATTTGACAAGAAGCAAAGGGCTTGAAGTTGAGTGATGTCAAGATGTGTAGTAAAGATGTTCATTCGCAAGTGGTCAAGGTTCTAGCTTTATGGTAGACATTTGCATAGATATACGCGTAAGCTTAGAGGGCATGTGAGTTAGCTCTCTTTAGAAAAAGGGTAAGATATGGCAAGATTCTTGAAAAGGCTTGTTGTGTAATTAGTTGATTTGGGTAAACGAATTGATGATGAATTTTTGAACTTATCATGTAACTTTTGTTGTAGGAATAGGATGCACTTGTTAGTGTCATGAAGGAAGATGTAAATTCAGTGTTTTTAAAAGATAAAACATGTAGTCATTCAAGTATAGGATGTAATGAAGTTTACTTGTATATTAAAACCATTTCATGTTTTCTGCTACAGTCTTAATTAATTAATTTAAGACGAAAGTTTGTTACTGTATTTCTATTCACCTCACTTATTTTTATCTATTGAACTGTGCCACTTGGTGTCTAGTGATGAAGATCTTGAAAGAAAACGCGGGCCTGCTTACTAATTTTGAAGTAGTCGACTTTCTTCGTTCTAGAGGGGCTGCAAAAGACCCCACACGGGTTCTTGCTCCACTGGCACCTTCAGAGTTCAAGGTTTATGACTACCTGGTGCAGAGTCCGGCTTGCAGTCAAACAAGAGAGAGCATCGCTGAGTTTGTGACAAAATGTAAACCTTACAAGCTTACAAAGCCTGAGATCACCAATATCATCAACATTCGGCCATCTTCATATGTGGAAATTGATCCATTGATTGAGAACCTTGATTCACGACTAGGAGAAACAGTAGAAGAAGTGGTAGAGTTGGTTGTACAGCTGCTTTCACCTCCTGCAGATCAAAGCAATCTGATGAATGAAAGCTAGGAACCAAAGGATATAATGTAGCAACATTTATTTGGTTTCTTCTTAAGTTGTTTTGAACATTCACATATTGGCATAAATGTAATGGTTAGCTTTGGCAATGTGATGCAGTTTTTTCAATGAAATCTGCCTTTGTTCTTAGTGTTTTAAATCTCAGTTGAGCGTGGAAATTGCCTTATTTTCCTTCATGAACAAAGTATACGCGACACCTTTTTTAGGAGCGTCAAGTTATGACTGTTAAGTAATTACTTTTGCCTAGAGGAAAATCGTACATTATGCATAAAATCTTTCTCATATAAAATTAAAAAATCCCTGCAAAACTGAACCTAAGGTAGCTCTGCATGAGAAAGATGAAACTATCCAGTGAAGAAGTAGAACTGGAGCAAGATAACCATTAATTGGCACTTATTTGATCCTATAAATCTCAATTTTGTCATGAAGTTATGACCAATGCATAATTGTATATATTAAAGTAAAAGAATTCAGTGAAAAATACAGAAGTTAAAGATCGCAAGTGTCCCACATTGTAAAAACAAGATTACATATATAATTGAAACAGAATACACATCTATTGAGCAAGCTCCCCTATTTGTGAAAGTACAAGGCACTTTTAGGGTTTTAAAAATGATGGATTCTCTTTTACTCAAAGTTGTGTGTTTCCCTGCTTCTTCCCTAAAGGAGTATAAGCATATCAAATGACAAAACACATAAATTTTCCCTTGATTGTGATAGTGTGGTTTAACTCACACACCTAATTCTACTTATAAATCTACACTTTTGACAACCATAAGACTTGTACCTTCAACTACTTGAGAAAAAACATTTCTTCTACACATTTTATTATACAACATCAAATGGAACACATGTTTAATAGATTCATATTGGGTTCTGAAGTAATATCAGATCACCCGTGAAGTTAGATCAAGGAACACACCAAAAAATCAATTTGTGGTTGTTTAGGATAATTCTGATTTACTTTAAAACACTAACACTACTTACGCGTTAACGTTCATTTTTCCAAGAACCAAATAGAACCTTCTATGTTTAATTAATTATGCTTTTTTTTAAAAAAAATCATTAATTTTAGTTGGAAAATTAGGAGGTAATAGTCTTTCTTTTCTTTATAGTTCCTTTCATAAACCATTTTCATTTTATTTTCTAATTTCCCCATAGATCTTTTCTAACTTATTTCCAATGTTGTTGAGACCGGATCGGACCGGCCGGTCCGACCGGGATTCGGTGTCGGGTCCGGTCCGGTCTGAGGTGAATCGTTTTCTACTGGTCGAACCGGCCGGTTCGTCCCGAACCGCTAGTCGGACCGGGAAACCGGACCGTTTCGGACCGGTTTTTAATTTTTTTTAGTTTTAATGGGTAAAAACGGGGTATTAAACCATAAATTAGTACGTCGGATATACAAATATA
>BJCM01099296.1:0-19923 GCA_018326385.1 Flaveria bidentis
CTCGGGTTTCCAAATTTGTTTCGATTGAAAACGACACTAATTAGACTCGTTATATTAATGACAAAAATGTAATTAATGGTTTTTGAAACTTAAAAATGGTTTTATTTATAATAATAATGTATATAATGGTGTATTTTATGGTGATGATAGTAATATGGGTAAAGGTTTTAAATAACAGTTATGTAATGACAAAGGCAAAAGCGAAATCACACAGGTAGTTCATAAACGTGAGGAATGACAGATTAACGAAAAGATGACGGGAATACGTCAATAGACGGACCTTTGGTGACGGATGTCACACGTTATACCTCAAACATGGAGACATTATGCCTTGCACATTGTGACGTAAATGGAACCTAACATTTAAATAACAAACTCCTTAATGCCACCACCGCCACTCCCCATGTAAAATAAAATAAAATATTGAGTAAATTACCATTTACATATTTCATGTTTTTTTCATTTTAACCACTTGATCTTGCGGTTTCAATCTCTTAATTTGCCTCTTAATGTTTTATTTTTGTCTTCATTTAAATCCAAATTACTAACACCGTTAGTTTTTCTATTAAATATTTTATGAAAAAGACTAAACTACCTATAAGAATAAAAAGATATGAGACCCATACATATCATCTTTTTACAATCGTAAACATTAAACATTATCTATCTCTCAAACATAAACACATAAACCCATCCCTACCATCTTCCCTCTCTTTTTGTCACACAACGACCGCCACCGCCACCGCCACCTCCACCTCCACCTCCATAATGCCACCACCGCCACTCCCCATGTAATATCTCACCACCATCGCGGTTCACCAGCATCATTTTCCCCATCCTATTCACGTTCAAACCCCTTTTCCGCCCCTTCAAATTCACCCTAAAAACCCTTAAAAATTCACCTATTTCATGTCACACCCTCAAATTCCACATGCGAGGGTATCACAAGACATGTGAACATACTAGGATCTAAGTTATTAGTTACTTAGAAGACACTATATGAAACATTTAAAAATAAACCAGAGTTTATAACTTTAAAATTGTGTGGAAGCATTTTATAAGTCAAACCCAAAGCATATAAAGTGTAACATTGGCAAACCATGCACCAACCTATTGTTTATAAACACATAAATTGAAAACCATATGTCAAGACATAATATGAAGCTTTTAAATGCATGCTGGACTTGTGATGTGCTCCTAGTGGCAACCAGAGTTAACGACTTGATAATAACATAGTAAAATAGTCAACACAATGATTGGTGAGTTCAAAGTTTGCATTTAACATATTCAGTAATAGATATAAAACATAAGAAGTGTATTGAAATAGATAGCTATTCTATATTCATAAGTAATAATCATAGTGATTTCGCGACCGAATCTGATTGTGTTTTGTTTGCTTGCCTCCCTTCACGACTTACCGAGTTGTGACAATGTTTGTGTTTAGGATAATATTGCACCCGTTTGACCTTGAGTCACACGGGTGGGACTTTTAAGACCCACTAGTACTACCCAAAATATCCCGCTAGTTACTAATATTAACGATCCAAAAGTGTGAGGGCTTCCAAGGTATATCACACTATGTTACACTATACATAACTTATAATAATAAAGCGTTTGTGATCAAGTATGCTATCTCCCCTAAAAGAGAGTGTATTAAAAGTAGGGCATGAACTCACCTGGTACTTCAATATAGAATAATGCAAGCTACGAAGGAACAGAAAGACAACCCGTTAAAGGTTACCTAGAACACGTGAGTTTGTAAGTACGCAAGACAATAATGACTTAACAGACCCTAAGTGCTCAATACACAAGTTGACTAAAGTGACATAATAAACAATAATACATTTGAGCTAGTTGATCCGTTTGATATGTTGATGACATGTCAAGTTAGATTCTTTTTCACCAAGTATAGTAATTCATAATTCATCATACCATCATAGGCTACTATACAAGTTATTCACATAAACAACATTGCAACCCTTAAGTTTCATCATGCTCTTCATGCTAACTTAGGTTATCATACAACACACGCAATCCAATTCATCATACTAAACATGTTCATAATTATTATATTGCATCACAACTCATAAACTTGTACATAATGCTATACTTGCACATTTTCCAATAACACCTAGATTTTCCCATATATTCATCAACTAACCAAATGACCCAATAAATATAATCTAAAACATTACACATCTTCCATGATCACTCTACCATGCTCCTAACATCCTTATCATTATTAATCTCAAAATCACATGTTTCATATAAATAAAGTTTCCCTTTAGGGAAAGTAATATCTAAAATCTATATTTTCATCAAGTTCAATCACAAATTCATCAATAACATCCCTAATCTAGTTCATAGCAATCATAACAACCCATCTAATATGCACCAATCATCAAAACATAAATCTCCATGAAGAAAAGTTTCCACTTTAGGTAATGTATGAACTATATGATCAAACCATAGATTTCTTGCATAATCATCATAACCCAACATTCATAAAACATAACTAAAAACATATCATTATCAAACAATGATCAATTTCAACTTTTTTTCACCAATTTCAGGGTTCATCAAGAATAAAAAACCATGAATAACTAATCAAAATCTAACCTTTAATCACGTAGAAATCAAGAATTATGCTTGCAACAACCTTGTAATGTTCAAATGGTGCCAAAATCGAACTAATTATGTTGTTTCTTCATCAAATTTGCAAAGGGAGGGGATGGGGATAGGGGTTACAGCTGCAAGAAGGGTTGGGGGGCTAGGGTTGGGTTTTTGATTGATATAAGTTTTGTAGTTTGTACAAATTAACCCCTACTTGATCACTTTTTGTAAAATTAATTCTTTTTAACACTTTTTAAATGATTTTTAACTAAAAAACTCAAAAATTATTATTCAAAAATAATAATTTTATATATCAACTAATAACAAAACACTTGAATCAAATAAGACACATAGGCACATTACAAAGTAAAATTCACAAATAATATTTAAAATTCATAACATATATAACAATTAACTAATAATTAATATTATTAATTAGATTACTATCTGTTTATCATAGATCATTGTTATTAAGTCACCAACGTTCAACGACAACTAGTGTGTGATCACGACACGTGTATGGAAGACCTAATGAAACTAACGGAGTTTGGTAACGGAAAATTACAAGATATCACATTATCCCCATGTCAAAAGAATTTTCATCTTGGAAATTGCATTATATGGTTGACTTACATCATTGGTTTACTACATTGGCATAACAAAATCTAGTAAGCTGTCACATCATCCCCATGTTAAAATAAATTTCAACCCGAAATTTAATCAGTACCTTCCCTGGCCGTCATCATCATTTCGAACAAATTAATGAGGATACTTAAGCTTCATCTGATCATCACGTTCCCACGTAAATTCTGGTCCACGTCCTGAGTTCAACCGAACTTTGACTATGGGTATCTTGCTTTGCTTAAGAGTTTTGACTCACGATCCATTACCTCAACTGACTCTTCACAAAGCATAATTTCTCATCTACTTGCATGTCCTCGAGTGGTACGACAAAAGTCTTGTCAGAGAAACACTTATTCAGATTGGAGACATGAAATACATTGTGAACTCCACTCAACGAATCAGGGAGATCTAATCGATACACCACTGGACCTATTCTTTCCAAAGCCTCAAATGGTCCAACGTATCTCAAATTAAGCTTGCATCTTTTGCTGACTCGAATCACACCTTTCCACGGTGAGACTTTCAACAAAAAATTATTCACCGACCAGAAATTCCAAAGATTTATGTCGCTTGTCTGCATAGCTCTTTTGTATCTATACAATCTTATTGGTAGTCTCGCATTGCAGCCATACGATTCTATATTTGTACGATCTTATCGGTAGTTTCGTGCACCAATTCGGGGACAGTTAGCTGACTATCACTAACATCCGTCCCCAAACTGGTGATTTACACTTTCGCCCATACAACGCCTCAAATGGTGCTTCCTTAATACTAGTGTGGTAACTATTGTAGTACGATAACTCCACCAATGGTAAATGAACTTCCCATATATTCCTGAAATCTATCACATAAGCATGCAACATATCCTCCAAGTTTTGAATAGTATGCTCGCTTGGCCCATCGGATTACGGATGATATGCAGTACTCATATCTAGACGCGTACCTAAAGATTACTGGAACGACCGCCAGAAATGAGATGTGAAATGGGCATCACAATCAGAAATAATCGAGTTTGGCATGCCAAGTCTTGAAACTACCTCCTTAAGATAAATTCGAGTTAACTTATCTATTATCACTTTCCAAGATTGCTAAGAAGTGAGCTGACTTAGTCAGTCGGTCCGCGATTACCCATATAGTGTCACAACCGTTAGGAGTCCCGGATAACTTAGTGATAAAATCCATAGAAATATGTTCCCACTTCCATAGAGGAATATCAGGTTGTTATAATAACCCAGATGGCGTTTGATATTCACCTTTAACCTTAGAATAAGTAAAACACTTTCCCATGTATGCAACTACGTTTGCCTTCATATTAGGCCACCAATAATGTGCCTTCAAATCATGATACATTTTGTCAGAACTAGGGTGTATAGAATACTTAGACTTATGTGCTTCACTCATAACCAAGTCTCTTATATTTCCATATAAAAGCACCCAAAGTCTATCCATAAAGTAATGAATTCCATTAGATTTCACTTCCAACTATTTGTCCTTCCCACATAAATATTCACATCTAACGTTTTCTGCTTTCAAGGCTTCCGTCTAAGCTTCCTTGATTTGTTCAGGAAACTTAGTGCTAATCGTAAGCTGCAAAGCCCACACTTGTTGGGGTTTGGTGGTCTCCTTTCTACTCAAGGCATCATGGACTACATTCGCCTTTCCTAGGTGATATTTAATAGCACAATCATAATAATTTAATAATTCCAACCCAACGTTGTTGCCTCATGTTCAACTCTTTTTGCTCAAAGATATGCTAAAGTCTTTTGTGATCGGTGTAAATAGTGCATTTGGTACCGTACAAATAATGTCTCCAGATCTTCAAGTCAAAGACCACTACACCTAGTTCCAAATCATGAGTTGAACTTTCAGTTGTCTCGAGGCATAGGCTATTAATTTGTCACATTGCATCATAACACAACCAAGTCTTTGGACAGAAGCACCATAGTAGACCATGAAATCATCACTTCCCTCTGGTAATGCTAATATTAGTATTCTATAGAGTTTCTATTTCAACAACTAAAAATGGCTTCTTAACTCTCACCCCAGTTATACATCATTCTTTATCACCTTAATCTTTGAAGGTCCACATGTATTCCTTTCTAGTTAACAATATGACCCATGAATTGCACTTCATGAATCCAGAAATCACACTTAGAAAACTTGGTTTAAAATTTCTCCTTTTAATCATTTCTAAGATTAGATGTAGGTGCACCTCGTGTTCCTCCTTGGTCTTAGAATAGATCAATATGTTATCGATAAACATGATAATAAACTGATCGAGGTAGGGTTTGCACACACGATTCATGAGATCCATGAATACTACTAGTGCATTAGTCAACCCAAATGGCATGACTAAGAATTCATAATAAGCATAACGAGTACGAATGCGGTCTTCGAGATATCTTCCTCTTGAACTCTCAGGTGATGATAACCAAACCTCAAATCAATCTTAGAATAATAGCTTGATACCTGAAGTTGATCAAATAAATCATCTATGCGAGGCAAAGGGTATCGGTTCTTGACTGTAACTTTTTTAAATTCTTTGTAGTCGTTGCACATTCAAAATATGCCATCCTTCTTCTTAACAAAGGGAACAAGTTCTCCCCATGGTGATGATCTCAATAAAATAAACCCTTCATCCAACAACGTTTGAAGTTATGCAGATAGTTCCTGTAGTTCGTTCGGTGCTAACCAGTAGGCGCTCTCATAATTGGAGCTGATCTGGGAGTCAAATCGATCTAAGACTCAACTTGACAATGAGGTGGTAGTCCATGAAGATCATCTGGAAACACCTCTAGAAAGTCATGAACCACCGAATATTCTCTTTCTTCTTTTCCTCTTATTTCTTGTCAGTGACAAGGGATAATATGGCTAAGTGACCCTTTTGTCACCAGTTATGTGCCTTTATAAGTGATATGATGCCTATCACAACACCACTCTTCTCAGCCTTAACCGAAAAAAATTCCTCGTCCATGAAAGGAATACGAATGACCTTCTCGTGACAAATTACTTCTGCCTGCTTCTTGGACAGCCAATCCATGCCCACGACCACATCAAAACTCCTAAGTGTAACAGGCATAAGATCTATATCAAAGGTAAGACCATCAAGTTTTATCTTACAATCCTTACGAATGTGTGATATGAAGATTTGATTACCATCGGCTATGGTATATTTAGAATCCAATGTAGAAGGAATATCACTTAAAATACTACTAAACTTAATAGAGATAAAACTTCTATCTGCTCTAGTGGTCAAACAGTACAATAGCAAAACGTCCATTAACATAAAATTTAGTAGTAATAGTAGTAGGTGTTGGATTGGGGTTTTCCCCCCAAAACTAAAAGACAATATTCTATTAGTTGTTATAAAATTAGATATATAATTAACCTCTTAATTATATAACACACATACACTCTTTTATTATTTGGTGTCATTTAACTAAATTAAACAACATTACAAATAATATCCATAAACAAATTATCCTTATACCAAGACACATAGGTAGGGTCGTTTAGAGCCTCACCTGAACCCATGAAAAAGGCTCTCCCTTTAGCTCCTCCATTGTTTCCACCATTGTTGTCACTGTTTCCACCATTCCCAGTGCCATATATTTTTCTTTAATTGAGAAAAATTTCTCTTGTAGTGTCCTTCCTTTCCACACTCAAAGCAACCTTTTGGTGTTTCCTAGGGCTGCTAGGGCTTATTCATTAACTCTCCACGGCAATACTTTGCCACATGTCCAACCTTCCTATAATGCTAGCCTCAAAAGTTGTCACACTTGCTAGTATAGTGGTAGTTGTATCGGTTGCACTTGGGATTCTTCCCCATGTATCCACTTTATCCCTGAGATAAGGAAAATGACTGGTTGAAATTGTGATTTTTGTCAAACCTCCTTTGCTGCTCTTGTGGCTAATGTTGTTGGAGTAGGCTATTAGAAGATGAGCCTTACTGCCTGGGTTATCTCATTTGCACTTGTTGTTAGGCAGGCTTGCCACTACGCCCTGTTTGGATAATTTTCCTTATTCTATAGCTTGATCCGTCAGCTTGTGAGCTCGTTAGATAACCTATTGGATAGTAGTGAGGTTTACAACAGTCACCATACTTTGTAACTCTAGCACCAAGCCACACAGATAGAGCTTAATTCTCCTAATCGGCGAGTCGATCATACCTGGGCAGAGTGTCGCTAACTCGTGAGACCTCGTAGTTTAAGCCTTAATCTCAAACCCTTCCATCTTCAACTGCTAGAACTCAGCTTTTGGCTTCTGGACTTTATTGCGAGGACAATATTCCTCCATCATCATTGTTTTGAACTCTTCCTACGGTAGCGCATTTTCCATCGCTTGGCCAAGCATCTACACTTGAGAATTACACCACGAGAGTGACGCACCCTCAAGTGTCCCCGTGGCGTATTTCAACTGGTCTACCGCCAGACAGTTGCACTTGGCGAAGACCGAATCAGTCTTCACAAACCACCGCATAAGCCCCACGACTCCTTCAGCTCCACTGTAAGTGTGAGGCTTACAGTCTTTGAATGCCTTATACGTGCATGTTGGCGGTCTCGTATTCAACAATTTAGATTGTTTAGTCAAACCAAATAGATTAACCATCTAATAAAATATTTACGTAGTTGATGACTAGGGTCATCGTTTACCTCCAAATTTGGCAGCTTGAGTGTTCACCGCTGCTTGGACATGTTGGTTTATTAAGGCCACTAACACGGCCGGAGTCATGTTTACAACATTGGCACCACGTCCACCGCCACGTCCGCACCCACGTTCACGTCCTTTACCACGACTGTCTATATTTCATTTTAGATTCACGAATACAATAATGAGTAACATCTAACATATTAATCTTATTGAATTATAGTAAATAGTCAGAAATAATGAATTGTCACAACCATAACATTTATAACCAAAATAATAATTCTTGATAAATAACCTTTATGAAATCTCACAGAATATCCAATCAGTGTTAAAATTTGAAGTTTTTAGTTTGGTGAGAAACAACCCTTCCCACATAGGGTTAAAAGAAAACACTATGTAGTCCAAGTCAGATGAATATGAAGATCATTCTAATACATCAAATTCATCACCATTTCCTTCCATCTCTATAGGTTCTTCTTATTTTGGGGCTTCCTCTAGCTCTTCCTCAGTTCCTCTTCAGCTTCTTCCTTGGGTTCTACGGAAATATGCATCGCGGCGTACTGGGCTTCCAAGTCACCAAGTCTTACCCCATAGTTATGGATAGTGCCATCCCTAGCATCCGAGCGGTAGATCGTCTGAGCCACACTATCAGTTAAAGAGTGTTGATGGTTATATCACTTCGATTGCACATCCTTCAATTCTGCCGCCACCGTCTTAGTCTCACATAGCTCATGTTGTAGGGAGCCAACCACCTTATTCACCTCATTAGTGCATTGTTTCTCTATATATAGAGTAGCAACCAAAGCCGCAATCACCTGCTCACTAGAATGTCGTATCGAAGGAAGAGTAGGTGTCGGTAACTCAGAAGTAGACCTAGTCCCGAGTGTAGTAAACGGGAGTTCAAGAAAACGTTCCCTACAAAGCATACAATTAACATAAGTAGGATAGTAACTCCAATCCTACGGTGCATCACATTTAGATAATGCAAATGTTTGATCCCAGTCTATCTCCTCGGGAAGATAAGGAAGTCGGGGCCACTCAGGTCCCCTGTCGGGTACGGGAGGAAGAGGAGGAGGGTAATCTGAATGTGCCAACCTTTTAACAAAAGCCAGTGAACTAACTATGTGCGGTTATAGACTAGTGTGTATGCAACCTAATTCCCTATAGCCAATGGCTCTGATACCAATCTGTCACACCCTCAAATTCCACATGCGGGGTTTACCGCTAGGTGTGTGAACATGCCAGGATCTAAGTCATTAGTTATTCACATCGACACTACATGAAACATTTAAAAAGAAACTCTGGTTTATAACTTTAAAACTATGCGAAATCATTTTGTAAATAAGTAAATCCCAAATCATTTAAAGTGTAACATTGGCAAAACACACGCCAACCTATTGTTTATAAACACATAAATTGAAAACCAAATGTCAAGACATAATATGAAGCTTTTAAATGCATGCTGGACTTATGATGTGCTCCTACTAGCAACTAGAGTTAACGACTTGAGAATAGCATACTAAAAGAGTCAACACAATGGTTGGTGAGTTCAAGAGTTTACACTTAACATAATTAGTAATAGACATAAAACATAAAAAGTGCATTGAAATAGATAGCTAGTTTATATTCATAAGTAATAATCATAGTGATTTCACGATCGAAGCTCACTGTGTTTCTTTTGCTTGCCTCCCATCACGACTTATCGGGTCATGAAAATGTTTGTGTTTATGACAATATTGCACCTGTTTGACCTCGTGTCACATGGGTGGGGCTTGTCAGACCCAGTAGTACTACCCAAAATTTCCTGATAGTTACTAATATTAACGATCTGAAAATGTGAGGTCCAAGGTGTATCACACTATGTTACACTATACACAACTTACAATAATAAAGTTTTTGTGAACAAGTATGCTATATTTCCTAAAACAGAGTGTATAAAAAATGGGGCATGAAATCATCTGGTACTTCAATACAAAATAATGCAAGCTACTAAGGAACAAAATGACAACCCATCAAATGTTACCTTGAACACGTGAGTTTGTAAGTACACAAGACCAAAATGACTTAACAGACCCTAAGTGCTCAATACACAGGTTGACTCTAGTATTATAATAAACAATAAAACATTTTTACCTAGGTGACCCGTTGGTGACATTTCAAGTTAGATTCTTTTTGACCAAGTATAGTAATTCATAAATCATCGTACCATCACAGGCTACTATACAAGTTATTCACATAAACCACATTGAAACACTTAAGTTTCATCATGCTCTTCATGCTAACTTAGGTTATCATACACCGCACACAAACCAATTCATCATACTACACATGTTCACAATTACTATATTGCAACACAACTCATAAACTTGTACATAATGCCACACTTTCACATGTAGAAATCAAGAATTATGCTTGCTGCAACCTTGTAATGTTCAATTGATGCCAAAATCAAACTAATTGTGTTAATTCTTGATGAAATTCGCAAAAGGATGGGATGGGATACGGTTACGGCCGCAAGTAGGATTAGGGTGGCTAGGGTTGGGTTTTTGCTAAATATAAGTTTTGTAGTTTTTACAAATTAACCCATACTTATCACCTTTTGTAAAATTAATTCTTTTTAACACTTTTTAAATGATTTTTAAGTAGAAAACTCAAATATTATTATTCAACAATAATAATTTTATATTTCAACTGATAACAAAACACTTGAATCAAATAAGACACATTGGTACGTTACAAAGTAAAATTCACAAATAATATTTAAAATTCATGAGTCACATAACCATTAACTAATAATAAATATTATTAATTAGATTATTATCAATTTATCATAGATCATTGTTATTAAGTCACTGACATTTAACGACAACTAGTGTGTGCTCATGACACGTGTATGCAAGACCTAATAGAACTAACGGAGTTTGGTAAGAGAAAATTACCAAATGTCATATTTTAATTAATCAGGATTTCAATAAAGACGACGATGAGAAACTAGGGAGTTTGTTGGGTGTGGAGAGAGAGCTCACTCCGGTAGGTGGCAATGGTGATGTGTTGCAAAAGTCAACATAACTGAATTGATGTATGCTACGGTGGTGGTGAGGGGTGGTGTAGGTTGAACTGATGGGTTGCTACTATGGTGGTGAGGAGCTACGATGGTGGTGAAGGGTAGCGGCATGGGTTGACCTAATGGGTTGCTACGGTGATCATGTGGGTTGACCTGATCAGTTGCAACAATGGTGGTGAGGGCACTATGATGGTGGGTTGCTATGGTGGTGGTCGCTACGGTGGTGGGTTATTACAATAAAGGTGAGGGGAGGTGGTAGTGGAGTGGGCTGACTTGATGGGTTGCTATGGTAGTGGTGAAGGACACTTTTAGTAGTGTGGGATGAACTAATGGGTTGCTACGATGGTGGTGAGGGGAAATGTTGGTGGTATGGGTTGATCTAAAGGTTCACATGATGGTGGTGTGGGGGAGGTTGTAGTAGTGATGGGTGATGTTGTTTATGGTCGTGGTGATGAAGATATGAAAGAGAAAGAGTGTGTGTGTGTTTATGTTTGAGAGAAAGAGAAAGAGTTTATGGTGGTTAAAGGAGAAGAAGATGATATGGGTGGTCCCACAAAGTTGTTTTTCTTGTTTAGGACAATTTAGTATTGTTCATAAAGAATCAACAGAGAAATTTAACAAAGTTATGATTTTGGATACAAATGAAGACAAAAATGAAACGTTTGTGGGGCAATTGGGACTTTGAAACTGCAGAGATACAAGTGGTTAAAATAAGAAAACGTTAGGGATGTAAATAATAATTTACTTTAAAATATTTTAAGGAAAAAAAGGTAATTAAATAAATAATACAAAAAATCAAAAGAAAAAAACAGACAAGAAAAATCAAAAAGAAAACGCAAAGGGGTTACCAAGAGTCGAACCATGGTGAATGCAATAAAAGCTAAAGGCCTTACCTATAAGACAACACCAAATCTTGTGTAAGAAGCCAACAATAAGACTATATATCAATTGTCAATTTCAACTACTTAGATCCTTGATGTTTTAAAGTCGCAATTTTCCCCAGATGTTTAGTTCTGTCTCTAATTTAGCCAGAATGACTAACACTATTAATATTTCTGTTAAAGGCTTTGTTAAAAAGACTAAACTATATCTACAAATAAAAAAGGTTGTGAGTCAACTCACCCACGTCATCATTTCACCTACACATACTTTTTTTTGTTTTCTCTTTCCATTTAACTCTCTCCCCCATCCAACACCCACCCACCCTCTCTTTCTCTATCTTTTTTCCTCTATAATCTCTATCACCACCACCATAGGTACCTATCACCACCACCATAGCCACCCACCACCACCATAAGCTTTTTTCACCACCACCACAAACCCATATCAACACCAAATTAGTCTTCCCGGTCACCACCACCACAGTCCCTATAACCACCACCGTAGCTAGCCCCGTTATTGCCACCACATTTTTGCATCACCACTCAACCATCACCAAACACTCTCCACAAACTCTCTATATCTTTCTCTACATCACCACCACCACAAGCTACTAGTTACCACTGCCTCAGCCAGTGATCAACACCACCACAGGCATTGATGTGATCGTCTTTATAAAGCTGATGAAGAATCATGGGTTTTCGCTGGATGTGGGATTTTCATTTGAGGTTTTCGCCGCATTCGAATTTTGGGGATAAATTGATTTTTTAGGTTTTTTAGATTTAGGGTTTTGATTGGTGATTGGTGGATACAAAGTTTGATAATGGTGGTTATTTAATGGTGGGAGGTGTTTTATGTTGGTAGTAGGTTGGAGTCTAGATAAAGAATATTTATGATGGTGATGGCGCCTGTGGTGGTGGTGGGTTGGGAAGGTCAATGATGTAGAGATTAGTGAGAGAGAGATAGATAGAGATGTGTGTGTGAGTACGGAGTGAATGTTAGATATTTAGTGTTATGTAAAAAAGAGAAAGAGGTATGTGGGTGGATGGATAGATTTTTTTAAATTTAAATTGACATGGATATTTTAGTTTTTTCAATTTTTTATAGATAAACTAATGATGCCAGCAGATTTAAATGGATGAAAAATATAAAATATTAGGTGACATAGTGATGTTTTTAAACTTTAGAGATACAACTAGGATACAACTAGTTAGTTTTAAAAATGATCAAGGATACAAATAGTAAATACTCAAAAATAAAAAAATTCCACAAACACTTGTAATTGTGTTTTAAAGAATATACTCAAAATATTACATCTAATGTTTGTAGTTTCTATTTCTATTTATTTTATTTTTCCTTAGGTGCTATGCGTATGTCATTTTTCAAATATATGTTAAACATTAACATACCTTTTTATAATGACATAACTTTCTCATACTTTTTGAATATATCATTGTGAAATGTTTTTATCTACGTCTTGTTTTTTATAAGGAACATGCTATTTGTTTTATTTGGTTAACTGCACAAGTATCTTCATCCTTTAATGTTGGTTATTATATTATCACATATGATTGCACTAAAAAGGCATTATCCCGCTATGAAGCGTGGTTACAACTCCGGGTGTAACTCCTAGTTTATCACATATATAAATTTGAACTTGTAGCAATTGAGGTATTACTCTTAGGGTTTCTTGGTACCACCATTTTCTTGCCTCGAGCGATCTTCAATCTGGATTCCACCCTCTCACCTAGCATCAAACAAAGTGACCGACTGCAATTTGTTTTACATAGATTCTACAATGTTGGCTCTAATACCACTTTACTGATTTTTCTATAGGATCATGAGAATCCTTTACATCCATGTTGAACAAAATAAAAATTTGATATTCAACTTGATTGAGAAATTGGATAAAAACAAAAAAAATATGAACTTCATTTTGATTGAACACAAAACCAACAATATAAATACTTTGGTTAACAAACCTAATTTATGTAATAGTTTAGAAAACCATCCAACTCCATTCTAGAATTTGACATTTGTAGCTACACTTAATCAAACCTATAAGACTTATACAGCTTGGACTTTGTGACATCATATAGGCTTTGGTTTATTTACCAGCCTAAATACAAAATAATGTAGATACTAGAAACGTTCAAATGGCTCATATGCAATTGTGTAACACCCGGAAATTTTAAAAGAAAAGAATAAAAAAGAATAAAAAAGAATAAAAAAGAAAGAAAAGCAATATAACCCAAGTTGAGGGGTTAAAATTTTACAAGGGGCAAAGTTTATTATAATTATGTTCAAAACAAAGCATGGCCGCCCACATTCCCTGTACCATCATCTCCCTTTGACTTTTAGAGAGATAGAAAAATTATCCCAGTTTTAGAGAGAGGAAGAAGTGAAGATCAATTTTAAGGTTAGTTTCTTGGGTTTTGGTTGTTCTTGATTGATTTTCAGCCTCAGGCATGTGCTTATGTGTTTGTATGTGTTTGGTGGTGTGTTTTTGGTGTTTTTAGGTGATGAACTCATAAGCATCCAGGTTTGAAGAAGTCTTACTTGAAATTTACAAGAGGTGAGTTCTAGATCCTAGTTTTTGAATGTTTTAACTTGTTTTGGGGCTGGAAATACATGTTTTAAACTTTTTATGATGTTTGGGTTTAAACATGTATGTATGTGTGTGACCTATTTTGGGAGGGTGTATGATTTAGGAAATTTTTTGATTATGTTCTTGATGTATGCATGTTGTTGATTCTTAGTATGTTAGAAATGAGGTTGAGAACAATTTAGAAACGGATTTTGGACCTAAAAATGATGTTAGTTAGAAGGTAGTTGGCCATGCACCTAAGTGTTCATGCGCTTGAGGTTCATACGCCCCAATAGTGTCAATGCACCTAGAATTATGCCCAAATGCCTAAGTGTTCCCATGTGCCCAACTACCCATACGCCTAAGTGCCCATGCGCCTAAGTCAGTCCCATACGCCTGCATAATGCTCATGCGCCAAGAAAATTACCCAAACGCCTAGGTATTTTTATTTATAAAACTAGAACTCACTTAACAACACTAACTTTTAAGCATTTTCAGTTGGCAGGTAATGGTTGCTGAAGATGGCATGGGGTGAAGCTACTTGGCAAGTTTTAGATGGTATCCCTTTTATGTAATAATGATGTTTTTTTTGTTGTAATGCAACAAACGCTATTTGTAATGTTAAAAATATTTTATTACTTGGCAAAAGCAATTATTAATATATGAAATGGATCTTGTTATATTTTTCCACTATGTTGTGCAATGGTTATCCGACGGCATTCCGGAAATAGGGCCTTACAAGTTGGTATCAGAGCCAAAGTTTAAGAGAATTGGGTAAAATATTTTGAAAATTTTAAACTTAAATTAAGAATGAGACCAAATGGAAGGATGCCAGCCCAAGTAGCTACGTGCCATCATGTATTTTCTTTAATATTAACCAGTATTATGTGTGCATGTTATATGATTTATGTGCTTTTAGTAGACTTAGATACTAATGTAGTCAGGATAGATAATGCTTGGGGTATGAAGAGTAAATTAAGTGGCTAATCACAAATAGCCACTGTAATTTGGAACTTACTATACTTGATATAAACTGAGCTATTACCTTGAATGATCATGTTAGTGTTTGAAACTTATTGTGTGTTTAAAGGATGGCGGGAGTTAGATCTTTGAAGGCTTTATGAGGTGGATGTCATGGTGGAGGAGGTGCAGGACCATGGGTCACTAGAAGTAGAGCCAAGAGTGGCAAGACGGCTCCTGACCATCACCAAGAGGGTGGTGATAAGAGTGTCAATCTGAGGGCCTCGATGAAGGTAGTAGTTGTTGAGGAGGTTCACCAGGTCATGTAGATTATCCTGCCGTTTGTGGTGACTAAAGTGATTAGAGCTATAAGGGAAGATGGGAGCAAGGGAAAGAAGAAGACCTTTGAGAAATGGAATGAGGAGAGGGGAGAAATGGAGCAACCGGAAAGTGAAACGGTTGTCTCTAGTAACAAGGAAGAGGAAGAGCCTATGCTAGAAACAACATGAGGCTATAATTATGTGGCAATCCAGAGATGCAAAACTCCGAATTTTGACGGCAATGGGAGTGCTACTACTGCTCACCGATGGGTGACAGAAATGAAGGCTCTGTTGGATATCAGCGAATGCAGGGAGGAATAGAAAGTGAAGTTTGCTACTCACTTATTCGTAGACTCGACCTTGTGTCGGTCGGACAATATTGTCAAGGCCGAGGGTAGCAGTGTAATTAGGAAGATGAAGTGGGGTGAACTGAAGAAGCTGGTGATCGAGGAATTTTGTCCTCACATGGAACTTGACAAAGTTAAGAGGGAGTTCCTACAACTGGAGGCAGGGAAAATGACACACCAGTAGTACACCACTAAGTTCAATGAGATGGCAAGGCTGGTGCTGATCAGGTGAAACCCGTTTCACGAAAGATAAAGAAGTAGATTCAAGGTTTGTTGGTGGATATTCGCAGGCACATGATTTCCGCCGGCCAAGCACGTTTAGTTCGGTGGTTAACCTGGCAGGGAGGTTGTACGATGAGCGTGATGAGGCAGTGATAGAGGTGAGTAAGAAAGGTGGTGGTGACCGGAATTGGAATGGTAAGTGGTTTGGAGGTGGGGGTGCCACTCCAAGCAACAAGGCTGCGAGGGTGGATGATCAACATGTAACCACATCCGCTGTGGGGTTGAAGAGATGTGGTAAGTGTGGGAAGGAGCATATTGGAGAGTGTAGGTGGGGATTGAATGTCTGTTTCAAATATGGGAAGCCTGATCACAAGACATGAAACTATGGGGTGACGAAGTGTTTTAACTGTAGTGGAGAAGGTCACCTGAGCAGGGACTGCAAGAAGCCAAGGGTTGCGAGTTCCTAAGCAAAGAAGATGATTGGAACTGAAGGGTAGAAGGCGAGCACCAGAGTGTTGATACATATGTCCCTAGTTTATGTGCTTAATGTAAAAGTCCTTCATGTCCTACACATATATAATGAATGGGTTAAATGAAATATAATATGTGGTTGATGTTTATAGTGTTTAATAGTTCATAGTATTATTGTGTGTTAAAGTATAATGAACTTACTATATAGGTTTGAGGTTTTTGTGCATAGTTCTTAGTCAATAATGATTGAGAAATGTGTTCAAACTTAGTCGTATGAGTCTTCATGCGAATGGACCATGCTTATGGACCATATGCATGAATACATCATGCTAATGGACTAGTCGCATAACTGAACTAGGAGACTGGATCAGTCGAATGATTGAGACATAAGCTTGACTCAGTTGCACGACTGAACCTTTAGTCGTGCGTATGGATCAATCACATGATTCAGTCGCACGACTGAACCATGCTAATGGTTCAGTCGTACGATTGGAAACCCATAACCTATAAATACCACTTAATTCATAGAAAACGTAACAATTAAGAGAATACTTCATAATACATGAACCCTAGCCATCTAGAATGTCCAAGGAAGCCTATCAAACTTCATAGATCAATCCTGATCGATCTCTACTCGTTCATAACATTTAGTTTCAATCTTATATCGATTAGATATTTGTTCTCATTGATTGGATTGCCAATCAAATAGGATTCCACACTATTTGATTCGGTATAAATGCATAATCAAATAGGACTGTACGTACGGAATACTAATAGATTCAATATACTAACCATGTATAGTGCGGAATCCTATTTGTTTGGCGATCCAAGCAGTGAGAACAATTACCCAATCGATATAATATTGAAACTAAATGTTATGAACGAGTAGAGATCGACCAGGATTGATCTATGAAGTTGGACAGGTTTCGTTGGACGTTCAAGATGGCTAGGATTCATGTATTATAAAGTATTCTCTTAATTGTTACGTTTTATCACGAATTAAGTGGTATTTAAAGGTTATGGGTTTCTAATCGTACGACTGAACCATTAGCATGGTTCAGTCGTGTGATTGAATCATGCGATTGATCCATACGCACGACTGAAGGTTCAGTCGTGCAACTGAGTCAAGCTTATGTCTTAATCGTGCGACTGATCCAGTCTCCGGGTTTAGTCGTGCGACTGGTCCATTAGCATGATGTATTCATGGGTATGGTCCATAAGCATGGTCCATTCGCATGAAGACTCATATGACTAAGTTTGAACATATTTCTCAATCATTATTAACTAAGCACTATGCATAACAACCTCAAACCTATATAGTAAGTACATTATACTTTAACACACAATAATACTATGAACTATTAAACATTATAAACATCAACCATATATTATATTTCATTTAACCCATTCATTACATATGTGTAAGAATGAAAGACTTTTACATTAAGCACATAAACTAGGGACATATGTATCAACAAACTCCCCCTTGGACCTAATTTACTCTATTGTCTAACATTCTTCATATGCTCTTCAAACTTCTTGTATTTCTCCTCTCTTGTGACTCCTGCGTGTATTTCAAACGCAAAACATAGACGTATCACATTTTGGAATTGGATGGCTTGTACAATATCCTGCGTGTCATCGAATAGTGGCCACTTGTATAGAGTGTAAACATCTTTAGCTGACAAGTTGGTAAGCCACATAAGGTCAAATACCCTGATAGTTTCCATTATGCCCTCTCTGTTCAGAACTATGACCGCTTCTCCTGTCCTCCAATCATAATACCACCATTTGAAATGTGGGGTGAAGTCCTGAGGCATTTCCCGTAAGGGAATCTTTGACATCGTGCGCGAAGGAATCCACTTCAGCACTACTTTCGGCTTCCCAGATATAGGGTCAACTTCAGATCTACGGATGTGCCTCTTCAGTTGTTGAGGTTTGAAGTTTATCCACCTGGTGTGGTATTCTTTCTTCAACGTAGCTTCAAACCAACCTGACATCTTCCTTGGATTTGCATACAGCAGACTAAGCACGTCAGTCGGTTGAGCTCAAAACCAGGATGTGTCTTCAGATCATGAGGATATCTGAAGTACTTGATCCCCTTCTCTCTTTTTACCACATCAATGTTTAGGTCCTCAAAATAGGTCCACGCAATGATTTTGCCCAACACCTTCTGATGTTTCTTGACTTTGTAGAGTTTGGTGTAGGCATTTTGCTTTGGTCATGCGTTGGGCCTCTTATTTCAGCAAAACAAGCTGCCCATTCAACCTTCTTGATATCAACATTTGCATCCGAGGCTTGGGCTTGGTTCTCATCCTTTTCTTTTTCCTTCTCTATTTCTTCCATATTTTCAAATGTAGCACTGCCAAAAGTATTACCCAAATTGAGTATCACATTTCCCTCACGGTCAGTGTACTCTGGATAATGTATTGTCGTAACATCCTCAATCTTAATCTCATCCACATCCTGTAGCTCCTCATCACTTAAAACATCAAATTCTGGATCATCTTTTACAATTTCGTCTTGATTGACTCGAAACATCTCAGCTAGCTGCTTGTCAGTCAAATCATGTATAATTTCTTCTTCTTCGGGAGTGTAGCTCACTAACCTTCTGACGATCCCTTGCAAATCAAGAATCATGATGAATTGAGACTTGATTTGCTGAAGGGGAGCAACATCGTATTCATCCTGCTTTGGAGTTTTATCTGCTTGATTAGACATTAAGCATATCATACAAAACTTATTAGATAAAACATTTAAGCATAAATAAACATAATTAAACCTACATTTGTGTAACATATCATTCAAGTACAAAAGTTTTAAATACATAAACATCTAATAATTACTTTTGTCTTGCTCCCTTGATTCTTCTGCTAGTGGAGCTGAAGAAGAGGCTCCTCGATCTTGGCTATGTTTGGTACGCCTCTCTTGAGCTTGAGGAGAGGCTGATGCAGTAGCATCATCTTCCTGATCATCATCATCTTCTCGATCTTTTCCACTTGGTACACCCTCTCAAACCTCCTCCTTAGAGTCATCTTCATCCTCTTCATCATCATCATCATCATCATCATCATCATCACCGACCTTGATCTTTAGAGGCTCACTCTTTGACCCTTTCAACTTTAGCATAATCTTCTTATTTTTCTTTTCCAGCTCCTCAATCCTCTTCACCGAAGCCAACACCAACTC
>BJCM01099299.1:0-10738 GCA_018326385.1 Flaveria bidentis
AACCATCACAACTACTGAAGAGTACTTCTTCAGCTGTTATGACAAACTTCTGAAGACGGTCTTCAGCTAATGTCTTAAGACGTCTTCAGCTGTTGTCTTCAGCTGATGTCTTCAGCTGTTGTCTTCAGCTGATGTCTTCAGCTGTTGTCTTCAGCTGTTGTCTTCAGCTGATGTCTTCAGCTGTTGTCTTCAGCTGATGTTTTCAGCTGTTGTGTTCAGCTGATGTCTTCAGACTTTGTCTTCAGACTGTCTTCAGACTTTGTCTTCAGCTGATGTAGACTCCTTCAGTTGTTATGATGTCTGTGGGACTTAAAAGGTTTTTCTGATCTGGCTCATTGGTTCTTTTGGTCCAACACCCACATACTCCGCTACATTGCACTTCATACCCAACAACTAATAATCTTTCTTCATATCTTGATACATCTTTGTGGCACCAGGTTGAATGAAGTATAGAGTCTTATGAGCTTCTTTCATAATCTTCCCATGTAAGTCCCCATGACATGGAATCCACATTCTTCCGAATCGGGTTCTAACACCGAGTGTGTTTTCACCTAACTCCGCCACTATGCCACTCATCCCATCGGAGTTGAGACGATCCTCTTTCAGCACCTCGTCTTGAAACTCCTTGACCTGATTCATCACGTCCGAGGTCATCACTAATAGATAGGCCTTCACCCGAATTGGCTTGGGTCTCTCGTTTCGGCTCAGGGCATCTGCCACCACATTGACCTTGCCCAGATGGTAATGGATCTCACAATCATTGCCTTTGCCACACGTTCAAATCCTTCTTCTGAAAGAAATACTTCAAGCTCTTGTGATGAGTGAAGATTGCGCACTTCGTCTCGTATATGTAGTGCCTCCAAATCTTTAGTGCAAAGATGACAACCGCAAGCTCCAAGTCATGAGTAGGGTAATTAACCTCATGAACTTTTAATTGTCGGGATACATAGGCTTTAACCTTTTCTCACTGCATCAACACGCAACCTAACCCCGAGTAAGAAGCATCTGAATAGACCACCAAATCCTTCCTTCCCTCGGGATTCAGCACGTGATCCAAAAACTAAACTTTTCGCAATCGAAATGCACACATGGAGAACTTAGCATACAACTTCTCTATTCTCAACGTCTCCAACACCTCTCAAATATGACCAACATGCTCCTCCTCACTCTTTAAATAAATCAAGATATCACCAATGAACACAATCACTGATTTATCCAACATCAGCCGACACACTTGATTCATCAAGTCCATAAAAGCAGCTTGTGTATTGGTTAAACCAAAGGACATAACGAGAAACTCGTAGTGTCCATAACGTGTGTGAAAAATTGTTTTAGGAATATCGTGCTCCTTCACCTTCAACTGAAGGTAACCATATCGAATTTCTATCCCCGATAACCAACTGGCACCTTGTAGCTGATCAAACAAATCATCAACCCTCGGTAAAGGATACCAATTTTTCACGGTCAACTTATTCAACTCATGGTAGTCGATGCACATCCTCATACTACTGTCCTTATTCTTTACGAATAAGCTGGAGCACCCCATGGAGAGATACTCAGTCTAATGAACTCTTTATTGAGCAACTCTTGTAGTTATTCCATTAACTCCTTCATCTTAGAGGGGGCTAACCGATATGGCGCCTTAGCGATAGGTTGGGCACCTAGTATCAAGTCAATTTGAAATCGATCTCGTGGTCTGATGGCACACCTGGTAAGTCTTTTGGAAACACGTCCGGAAAGTCACACACAACCGGTACATCAAAAGTTGTGGTTTTGACGTATCCACATTCTTCACGTAGGCCAAGTAGGCGCTACTTCCACGTCTCATGCACTTTCTCGTCACTGCCATCAAAATCACCTTCAGAATCGTCCTGACTCGATCACCACAAATCATCACTGGAATCCCATTGGGTGTGGCCAATCTAATCATCTTTCTAAGGCACATGATTTCGCCTCATAATCCGCTAAACCAGTCCATTCCTAAGACTACATCAAACCTGCCTAAGGTCATCACAAACAGTCTAGCAGGAAACTTATGACCTTCTAGTTCTATGTCATAACCATTTATCAGATCAAAAATCCTGGTAGACTTACCTATGATAGTTTCTACATTGAAGGGCTCATCAATACTCCTACTACTAACATGCAACTTAGCACAGAAAGTAGCATAAATAAAACTCTTACTAGCACCAGAATCAGATATCACAAAAGATTGAGTTTGGTTTACTAGAAACGTACCTGACACAAGATCGGGGTCCATTCTAGCCTCCTCATGAGTCATCATGAATGCCCTGGCGCTCTCCCTCTGCCCCTTGGTCCTAGTCTTCTTCCCTGCCCCGGAACTCTCCACCCTCGGCTTCATGCACTCCTTGCTCAGATGGTCGTTTTGTCCACAGTTATAAAACCTTATAAGCCTACACTCTCTTGCTATTAGGCTTCCCATATTTGAAGCACATGTTTTATCCCCATTTGCATTCTCCCGAACGCTCCTTCCCGTATCTACCACATCTCTTTGACGCCACACTGGGTGTGACCACACACCAGTCGCCCACATTCGCAACCTTATTGTTTGGAGCGGCCCCACCACGTCCAAACCGTTTCCCGTTCTAGTTCCGGTCACCAACACCTTTCTTGCTCACCTCAGCAACTACCACCTTCCGTACATCATATAACATTGTTGCCAGATCAACCACCGACCTAAACGTACTTGGTCAGGTGGCGATCATATGCCTACGAATATCTACCGTCAATCCTTGGATGTATCTCTTGATCTTCCATGACAGAGGCGTCACCTGATCTAGCTCCGGCTGTGCGATCTCGTTGAACTTGGTAGTGTACTGTTGGTGTGTCATGGTTCCTGCCTCCAGCTATAGGAACTCTCTCTCAACCTTGTCAAGCTTCATATGAGGGCAGAACTCCTCAATCACCAGCTTCTTTAGCTTGCTCCATCGCATCCTAGTAATTGCCCTACTACCCTTGGCTTGGACGATATTGTCCCACCAACACAGAGCCGAGTCCGCAAATGAATGGGTTGAATACTTCACCTTTTGATCTTCTCGACACTCGTTGATATCAAGAACAACTTCCATCTCTCTCACCCACCGGTGAGTAGCAGCAGTAGTGCCATTTCTATAGAAAGTTGGGGGCTTGCATCTTTGGAATGTCCCATAATTACAACCTCGTGCTGCCTCATGCACAAGCTCTTCTTCCTCCTCTTCGTCAGTAGAGACAACCGTCTCAGTATCCGGTTGTTCTCTCCCTCCCTAGGATTGGTTCCTCTCCTTCCTTTCTCTTTCTCCTACAACATTTATCACTTTGGTCACCATAGACTGTAAGATCGTCTGCATGACCAAGTGAATCTCTTCCATCACTGCCTCCTTCACTAAGGCCCTCAAGTTGGCACTCTCATCACCACCCTCCGGATGAGGGATCTCGTGCTCTACATGAGCCGTTTCTTCGGCTCTAGCCATTCCTTTTGTGACATGTGGTCTAGTACCACATCCACCATGACCACCATGACCTCCACCATGCGAAGCCTTAGAAGATCTACCGCTAGACATCCTCTAAATACACTATAAGATTCAATCACCAACACGGCCATTCAAGGTAATAGCTAAGTTTATGTCAAGTATAGTAAGTCTCTAATTACAGTGGCCAGTTATGATTAGCCACTTAATTTACTCTTCATACCCCAAAATTTTACATTCCTAACTACATTAGTATTTAAATTTACAAGGAAGCACATAAATCATATAATATGCGCACATAATACCAGTTATCGTTAAGAAAAGACTGATGGCACGTAGCTACTCGGACTGGCATCCCTCCCATTTGTCTAATTCTTAGTTTAAGTTTAGGTTTATTTTTTGAAATTTATTACCCGTTTCACTTAAACTTTGGCTCTGATACAAACTTGTAAGGCCCCGTTCCCGGGATACTCACAGCTGGACAATCAAAGCAGTAGAATAATTTAAAACCATTTCATAATATCTTTAGCAAAATAATATAACATTCATAATCGTTACAAAATATTGTTTGTTCGTATTACAATGCAAAATATCATCGCAATATAAAATGGATGCCATCCAAAAATGCCAAGTAGCTGACCCCGTGCTATGCTCAGCAACCATTATCTGCCAACTGGAAACACATAAAAGTTAGCGTTGCTGAATGAGTTCTAGTTTTATAAAAGCATTATATTACCTTCCATTCTTTAAGATATATTCTTTACTATCACACATGATCATATATCGTACATACATCAAGGTCATATTTAAATCTTTCATCATCATTCATTTCATACATATCACACCTTTCATACATTTAAAAAACAATTCACTTCAATCTGGATCCTGTCGTATGCTTAACCCCCCTCTAGGGTACAAAGCCATATTATGGAGGGTTAAGCGACAAGGACCCCATATCACACATATCACATGTATGGGGTAGTCACATAGACTAACTCCCCCTATGTGTGAACCCTTAAGGGTTAGCCAAGATTGCATGTTGTAAACACATAGTTGAGCTAACAACTCTTAATGAGTTATGAACCTCCTTACATTTTCTTGCAAGACTTTTCATTCATTCATTCATTATGTTTCACTTTCATTATCTTAAATCTTTCGCTTCGTTAAGATAATACTTTACGTTGATTAACATAATCACACCATCTAAAGTCATGTCATAATACATAATAAGGAACATAAGGAAACATATCATACATAAGCATAACATCATCACACATCATCACACACTATATCATCCAACAACATAAAGTCAACTTACATCATCCCTAGGAACATCCCAAGTCAAAGCCTAAAAATTCACTTTTCCCAAAATTTTAGAAAAATATACTAAGTCCTAAGCACATGGTCACTATGCAGGTGCATGACCTTTCAGGCGCATGGGAACACTTAGGCGCATGGGAAAATTCTGGGCGCTTGGTCACTATTTGGGCGCATGACCCAAATTCTAGGCGCATGGGCACTATGCAGAAGCATGAGTGCCAAGGCACATGGGCAGTCTAGGCGCATGGGACACTTTGTCAAATTCCAACCTAATTCTGGACGCTCGGGAACTATTTGGGCGCATGGGACAAAACTTAGTCAATTTTAACCATTCGGCGCATGTGCCGTTTTTAGGTGCATGAACAACTACTTTAACTAACCAACATCATAATCAGTCCCAAATCATAATTTAAATGTATTCTAAGCTAGGTTCTAACATTCTAAGCATCATAACATGTACATAACATAATTATATCATCATAATGCACCCAAATCATACCCCACCCACATTCACACATACATAAGCATACGGTTACAAATACCCATTTTAGAAGATTTTTTGTTCAGGCATTTCCAGCCCGTAATCAGTTAAAACATGTAAAAAGGGGGGTTCTAGAACTCATCTTTGACAACTATCAAGTATGACTTCTTCAAACCCGTTTGCAATGAGTTCACACACCTAGAAACCCACCAAAACACACACACCCGAACACATATAAACACATAAGCACATAACCGAGTTTAGAGAATGTATGAAGAGGCTGATGCAACGAAAACATCCAAAGTCTATCCTGCATGTTGCACAAGTGCATTGAAGAAGAATGCTTAGGAAGTTTTGCACATGCAACAGAAAATACTCTAAATGTAAAATCTTCTGAAGCCAAGACCAATATCTTCCGAAGCCAAAGATGAAGTCTTCTGAAGCTTCAGAGACAAAGTCTTCCGAAGCCTCAACTCTTGAATATGGTATCAGAGTATAGCCGGCTGTAGGATGTAGTATAAGTATCTCATGTTCTTGTATTTTTCCTTTATGCTTTGTAACACTTGTAATAGAACACAGAGAAAGCAATATACTACAATCTTGAAAACCATATCACTGTGTATCTTGCTCTTATGTTTTGTCTCTTACATTACTTGTGTTCTTAGTGTCTTATTGTGGTTAATCCAGTTCACTGTTTGCTTAAGTTTAGTTAATCTCCTCTTTGTGTTGTTATGTTGTAAGTGAAACCCCTTCATCGTTCCTGCATATGGTATCAGAGCTTTCCAGGCTCTTGATATAAGATCTCACAATTTTAAGATCCCTCTCACCCACAGATACTAAACTTTTCAAATGGTAGCCATTTCCAAGACTGACATGGAAACTGGAACCATGAACAAGTCCCCACTGATCACTCTTGATGACTTTGATACCTAGTGCTTGAGAATAGAAGGTTTCATCAGGTCTCTAGACTCAAGAATGTGGGAGTCTGTTGAAAATGGACCTTTCATACCTAGCATCCCCTCTGCTACTAGTGTTGGTATGATCCCTAAGGATGTGGCAAACTACTTTGATGAAGACAGGAAGAGAGTAGAAACTGATAGAAAAGCCATGATAGCCCTTCAGACTGCTCTTCCAAACTATGTGTACAGAGGTTTCAAGAAGTGCAAAACAGCTAAGCAGCTGTGGGATGCACTGAAACAGATATATGAGGGTTCTTCTGAAGCCAAGGAGAACAAGAAGGATCTCCTAAAGCAGTAGTTTGAAAACTTCATCTTTAAAACAGGTGAAACCATGACTTAGCAATACTTTAGGTATGTTGAGATTGTGGATACCCTTGTGGATGGAGGAGTTCCTCTTGAGAACATGGACATTGTAAGGAAGTTCATGTCCTCACTTCCTAGGCAGTGGATACACTACTATGTGGTGATCAAGAGGACTGAAAATCTCAAAATTCTCACTCTGACAGAGTTATATGGGATTCTCAGTGGCTATCAGATGGAGATGAACATGCAAGGTTCATCTGGCAACTCCAACAATCAAATGGGTTTAGCCCTGCATGTGGTTGAGAGGGATAGCATAGAACCCCAACATCATCTCATATGCTACCCTGAAAACTCACCAAAGGGTCCTTTCATCACCTTCCTAGAGACACCAAGGGAGAACTACACTCAAAGAAGCCCATTCCAAGAGACAAGTTCCTCTCAAGCTTTTGTGTCCTCTGATGAAAGTTGTGGCAGTTTTCTTTTCTCCCTTGAAGACCTAGACTGTATCCATCCAGATGATCTGGAGTACATGGAGATAATCTAGAAGATGGCTCTTCTCACTCACAGAGCCAAAAAGTTCTACAAGCGGACTGGAAGGAAGTTTCCAAGCAATGCAATAGTGGAAAGTTTGGCCTGGACAAAGGCAAAGTCAAGTGTTACAACTGTAACTTGATGGACCACTTTTCCAGGGAGTGTAAGGCACCTAGAACATATGGTGGCTAAACACAGTCCAGACCTAACTACACTGACAAGGCTCCCCAGAATGAGAAGCCAAAGCAGCAAGTTGCTGTTGTTATTGAAGAAGGAGGCTTTGACTGGAGCTTTTAGGTGGAAGATGCTTCTCCAAACCAAGCACTGATGGCAAATCATGATGAAGCCTAGGTATTGGAACATCTTTGTACCCCTGAATGCATTGCTAAAGTTAATAGATACAGGTCCTATAACTTGGAAATGAGATCTGATCTTGAGTCCTTAAACAATTTAAAAGCTGATTTTAGAAAGTCTGAAAATGATTATAAATTGAAGATAGAGGACTTAGAGAAAACTATTTCAGTTCTAAAACATGAGCATATAAATTTTAGGACTCAAATCAAGGATCTCATACCAAGCTAACTGAGTGCCAGGCTGAGCTTGTGATCAGCAAAGCCAGGACAGAAAAGTGTGTTCTTGAAAAAGAGACCTTCAAAAACATGATATCCTCATCCCTGCACAACAAGGTGTGCTATTAAAACAAACAGGGATTAGGTTTAAATGAGATAGGTCCTCCACACATAATCTTGTCTGTAAGATCACCTAGGTGTGGAACTTGTGAAGATGAGCTTCCTCTAATAGATCCTTTGAGTGAAGAGGATGAAGAAGTGATAGTGAAGAATTCCTCTGAGAAAAGTGAAGAGGAGGATTCTAAGAAGGGCCACTATCCTTCTAAGGAGAAGAAGAAGACTGGGATGACCATGTCAATAAGAAAGAACTTGATCAGGAACGGCAAAAGAAAAGCAAGGAAGGCTCAAGAGATCAAGGCTACTTTTGACTCCAAGAAGAAGCAAGTTTTTATCTCTGTAGGTTTTCAAGTATTGAAGACTAAAGACATCAACCTAAACTCTTTTGCTAAGAGTTCTGGTTCTTGTTCAAATCATCTCAGTACCAAGAAGAAAACTGATCTCCTGTGTACCACTGCTACACAGCCTGGACCATCAAACTCCAATAACAGTTCCCAGCCCAAAAGGACTGTTTTAGCATCTGCAAAGATGAAGGTGGAGAAGGGATGTGACCAAAGTCAGTCTTATTCCCAGCAGAAGGCTCTTGGGAAGAAGAAAATGGAGTGTGTTATGTGTGAGAGTACTGCTCATCTTGCTAAGGATTGTCCATACAATCCCAAGGGTACTCTTCACATGATCAAATCAAGGACTTCTAAGAGTTCTAAGAAGATTCAAGCTTCGGAAGGAAAATTTATTTCCTTCGGAAGCTCCAAATCTAAGAAGAAGGCAAGTGGAAAATTGCCTTCGGAAGAAAAGTTGGTATCGGAAGGAAAGAATACTTGCGAAGCACTAAAGTCTGCTGCAGTGTCTGCAGAATCTTCCGAAGGTACAATAATCAAAACTACCGAAGTATCAAAAGCTTCCGAAGTATTGAAGGTCAAGTCCAAGACTCCAAAGGTGGTGTGGAAGTCTAAGAAAGATCAAGTGACTGAAAATTTTCTATCAACAAGAGCTCAAGATCCTCTTAGCACAACCATAGGATCTATTACTGTTGCATTACCTTCGGTTTCACTTTGTGAGCCCAAGACAAGTAGGGTTTGGGTTTCCAAATGTAACTAATCATTTTCTTTGTGCAGGGACAACTCAAAACAAACAGAAATGTCTAGATAATTGACAGTGGCTGTTCCAGGCACATGACATGCAATAGGTCACTACTCTAAAGCTTTGAAAGGATTGATGGAGGGCTAGTAGCTTTTGGAGGAGATGAAGGTGATTACATTTCTAGAAGGGGCAAGGTCATAAATGGTAAGGTCAGCATTGAAAAGGTAAACTTTGTCAAGGAGCTTGGGTACAATCTTCTGAGTGTATCCCAATTTTGTGATCAGAGTCATAACATGCTCTTTACTGACAATGAGTGCATTGTTCTCAAGCCCGGGGTGGTTATTCCACATGAGCATATTCTGCCTAGAGCCCCCAGGAAAGGGAACATGTATAAGATGGATTTTCAAGAAACATCTCCCTCTAGAGAAGTTTCATGCTTTCTGTCTAAAGCAAATAGTGATGAGTCTTTCCTATGGCATAAAAGATTGTGCCATGTAAAATTTAAAAACATGAATAAACTTATTAAGAATGATTTGGTAACTGGAATGCCAAAGAAAGAGTTTACAAGTGATGACCATTGTGTTGCATGCCTGAAAAGGAAGAAACACAAGGTATCTCACAAGCGTAAGGAAAGGAACTCCATCACTACTCCCCTACCCTTGTTACATATGGATCTCTTTGGTCCCACCAGTGTAATGAGTTAAGGAAGGACCTCTTACTGTTTAGTGATCACAGATGACTTTACAAGATTCACTTGGGTCTTCTTCCTTAGAACTAAGGATGAGACTCTTGAGATTATGAAGAGTTTCATCTTGAAGATTGAGAATCAGTCTGATCACAAGGTCAAAATCATAAGATGTGATCAGGGAACTGAATTCAAGTACCAAATCCTTGATACATTTTGTGATGAAAAAGGTATTACAAGACAATACAGTGCTCCCAGGACTCCTTAACAAAATGGTGTACCTGAGAGGAGAAACAGGACACTGATTGAAGCTGCAAGAACCATGTTGTCTGACTATAAGCTGCCTATCACCTTCTGGGCAGAGGTAGTCAACACCGCCTGCTATGTGCAAAACAGAGCTTTAGTGGTTAAGACTCATGGCAGGACTCCTTATGAAGTTTGGCACAAGAGGAAACCTTTTATTGGTTTTCTCAGGTCATTAGGATGTCCTTGCACCATCTTGAATACCAAAGATCAAATCTCCAAGTTTGCTGAGAAATCAGATGATGGACATTTTGTTGGATACTCTTCCCAAGCTAAGGCTTACAGAGTATACAATCTCAGAACTAGAATTTTTAAGGAGTCAGCCAATGTGACTTTCAATGCACACACACCCTGTGTGGTTGGTTCTGGTCCTAATTGGCTATTTGATCTTGATTTAGTTACCAACTGTTTTAACAAATCTTGTGAGGCTGTTTTAGGATCTACAAAAATTTAAACAAAGGTGATCCTAATCCAAGATTTGAGCTAAGAAGACCTTCAAGTAACACATCTTCAGCTCCAGTTGGAACTACTTCTACAAATGAGGTTTCTATTAGCACTACAATGACAACTTCAGCTAATACATCTAGGATTCTTTCAAATTCCAGCTCAAAGGCTCCTCAAGGAGATAAAGATGCCTCACATGTAGAAGAAACCAATGGAGGTGGTGACAGTGATCAAGAGTTTCTTGATGCTGATAACCACTCCATAGATGACAACATCAATGATGTCACACGCTCCTTGGATCAAGTCTCTCTTGATAAGTGTGTTGATGTGGTGGGAGAAACATCTATGCTAGATATAAATTTCTCTAATTTAGATCTCTCTCAACAACTTGCTGTGATCCCTCAACTAAGGATCCACAAGTCTCACCCTACCACAAACATCATTGGAGATGTTGTCACATGGGTAAGAACAAGAGGACA
>BJCM01099302.1:0-12399 GCA_018326385.1 Flaveria bidentis
GATATGTTGATGGTGGCAGCCGAGGGTTAGGGGTATGCGGTGGTGATGTGATGATTTCTTTTGTGTTATGTTGTGGTTACGGTTAGATGCAAATACTATATATGGATCTCTTAATTACAAAGCTTGTTAATACTTATAATTCTACCCTTTAAAAGTACTATTATTAGGTAAGATATGCATGCATTCACGTAATTGATTACTAGATTAGTAATGTATTAAAAGTGTGCCATACTGGTAAGATACGAACATATGCGTTAAAAATGCCAAATAGTTCCAAGAACATACTAATATGTACTTTATAATATACACTTATTAATACTTTGAAATTATTTTCTAAGCACTTTAAATAATTATCACTAACGTTCGTGCTTGTCGACTTAGCTTTGATCCAGTAACTTGTAAAAATTACCAATTGCATAACATGTGAAGAATGGACTTTGATATGGATGTGATGACCTAATTAATTTAAATGAAGTCTAATTCATAATTGTTCATGAAAACATGATTAAGACATACACAGATATTAGATTCACCTCTAGCTAGAAAAAAATTCCAAAACAAATTGGATACAAGGTTTTTGCAGAGTATATCACCCACTTGGCCACTTACAATAAGCATATTAAGAGCGTGATTTAGACTCTCAAGGATATGTTGTGGGCAAGTGACAACAAGGACCAAATTGGTAAACATTTAGATAATTGCTCAAAGTCTTACGAAGACGAGGAAAACGCTTATAGAGTTGAACTTGATGGTCCAAGTCATGTTAAGGGTATCAACATAAAGGGATGATGCAATTCAAAACGTAGTGTAAGCGAAGTTCAATGTTCATTTGGCCATTCAAAATTACTGCAATAGCAGGTAATGAAGTTACTTGATGAATTAAGTGGGGGTCAATAACAAGTTCCACGAGTCCAGGGTATAGTGATTGGTAAATTATCTATATGTAACCTAGAAGATTTCATGGTCGACACAAACTTCACATTCACGAGACAAAAGTTGTCTACCGAGAGGATGGCTTGACAGAATCGTAAAATAAAGGGAGAAAACAAAACACCCGACTGGAACATGAGGCCCTAAAGCGTCAAATATTAATTTGAGTCAAAACAATGCACCAATGAACAATTTTCTTCAGAAGAGCTGTAGGAACAATCATAACATACCCATATCCTATAACTATATAACATAACAACTATAATTATATAAACAACCATAATCTAATAGACGTGCACAATCTTACAATAATATAAACAATCATAATCTTATACACATGCACAACCTGTTTTCTACCATTAACAACTCAGTTGCAAGGTTAATTAGGTTATATGATTTTGAAATAACCAATTTTGATTTGTGATTTTTAAGGTGGTGTTATATATGCACACCAACCCCCGATCTCAATAAAACCAGTCTAACTGGCGAAAAAGAGCCACACCCTAGATGACCTTTGTTAGTGGGTCAGTCCAACACATCATAGGACCCAAATGATTTGTAAGAACACCATATGGGCCATAATGGTACATACGGATCGTATGATTAGCCAATATAACACTCATATGACCCATACATCCTGCATAATGTGTCAGTGATGTATAATCACTATGTTTTTGGTGTGCGTATAATCTGACCCTTGAAAACAGATAAACGAAACCAGACAATAAAAAGTAAAAGAAATTGTTCTGACTTGTTCAAGTTTCAGGTTTCTGGGCTGTATGACAACCAACCAAAAACCATCCATCAGATTACCATAAACCAAATATCCTGAAAATCATTCAACTGGAGAAGCCCAAGACGAATTAAACGAAAGGAAGATTTTAAAAACATGCGAGTATATAGTTGGATCTTAGGAAACGAAATACCAATCCAAGGTACAACAATCTACAAAACTAACCACTTCCTCAACAAATGAATTTACAGGTTATGTCCAAACAGATAGAAATAGAAGAAAAGAAAAAGAAAAACAGACCAAACAAGATGAAAGGCCATGTCAGCTCCTCTTCCCAACCATTTTATCATGCCTCGACACACCACCCGACATTTTCATGCTGCAAAACCATAAGCCAACCACCCAGTAAACTACTAAAGTTCCATAGGTAACCTCAAAGCCGGGGACAGAGGAGACTAATATTTTCATCTTTGTGAATACAAGAAGAATGAACACCAAGGCACTTCAGTTGACTCAAACCTACGACCATCCGGTCAATAAGTCAATAACCTTAAAACCTAAAAACTGACCTAATTAAGAATAATGTGCATTTACCAACTACAAAACATTTTATCAGCAGAGTTCATTTAAAAGAGTAATTTATGAGAGATAAATGGGACCTATTCATTTTCAACTTCGGATGTGACCGGGGAGTCTGTGGCTTCAGCAAGATTTTCAAGCATTAGAATAACTTCACTGGTGTCATCCAGGTAATATTTGGCTTTGCTGGGCTTCTGTCCAACTGTGCAGGCAAAGACGTTAGTGTTGACAGAAAGCATGTTTCTTGAGATTGCATTGCCGATAATTTCAAACATATCCTCATCAGATCTGTCATCACCAATGCAAAGAACAAAATCAGCCTGCTTCCCTTTTTCAGCCATTGATGTGAAGATCTTCTCTGCTACAAGACCTTTGCTGGCTTCCTGGAAACATACAGGGCGGAAAACATCATCAGGCTAAAGACCTCTCTTCCACAAAAAGGTATGTGTCATGTTTGTGAACGTCAAATCCATGACTTTATGACAACAAGGACTAACCTTACCAGTTGCATAACACTTGGCACTTATGTGTTTATACAAAATAGCATAAGTATTCAATGCTGGAAACTCCATGGCATGGTTTGAAACAGGTTAGGTTAAACTGGAAACTCTATGTGGATCTATATAACCTTTTTAGGGGATAATGTATAAGAAGCCAACTAACTATTCAATTATTTCATCAAGAACACCCATCAAAACATCTTCATTGGCCACCCCAATATGTATTTGGTTTTGCTTATATCAAGTCCAGAAAAATTTTAAAAATAAATAAATAAATAAATAAAACAGGCAGGATAATATTAAAAATTCAATAAAAATTAAAAATACCCTTGGTTATTCTATAAAGTAAGAAATCATGGAACAGTAAGAAAATTGAAGGAAACTTGGCAATTAACATGCGTTTGGTCAAAATATACATAATTGGGTGGCCTACAAAGTAGTTTCAATAATTGCATGGCCCTAATGTAACAATGGAAAAAGTAGAATAGCTGAGTGGTCTCCTTATACATTATCCCTTTTTATAGATAAATTACTTAATGTGTTAAATATGATTAAAATTACTATATTGTTAAAGTAATAACTATATTATTCATGATAATCTAAACTGCATATAAAACCATGTAGGAGGTTATTATTAGAATATATTATTAGGGTTTGATTAGAACAATCTAAATTATACAAGGGATTGATCACTGGTGGAAAATCAGTGGTTGGGGCCTTGGGGAACAGGCCAAGGCAGGAAAAAATTTTCATAATATTTTTAAACAGGATGGTATGGGCCGGGTTGACGCAAACACTTTCACCTATAACTTATATCATAAAATGAATACATGATTATAATTACAAAACCATCATTAAAATAAAAAACAAACTTTATGGAATAAAGCATAGAAGGTTGTTGTAAGCACTTGGGGACACTTTCAGCAACTTTTTGACCGGGTGGATCCATTTGTCAGTGTTTTTCTATAAAAAAGTTACCGATTTTCACATAATTGGTTGAGAGTCCCCCCCCCCCCCCCCCTGATCCTTACAACATCCATAGCTTCATATCCTAACTTAACCCCATAGGCACATTTATCTCTGTACTGGTAGAGGTGGCAAATGTTAGTGTTCAGGCCTTGATCGATATGCAATTAACAAAGATATTAAAGATCACAACAGCAATTTTGAGTAAAACTCTTACTCGACACTTTCATTGTTTGATACAAAAATATAATGCAGGAATAAAACTGAGAATTCTTATACTAAATACTACCAAACCATGCTAATAATGCACACAAACTCCTCAAAATAAGCAAATGTGACCCACGATATTGACCACTCCTCTACTCCTAAAAACAAAACTAATAAAGTGTTTTTAAGAGCGTTTTTCTGCAGCACATATAACTTTAGTTATGACCCATAATCATGACCAGAAACCCGTAACGCCCATTCTGGGACGAGTTGGAAGAGGAATTCCTAATTCTTACACAGATGAGACTGCCTGAAAAGTGGTGACCCATAAATAAACTCGATTAAACCAGCAGCAAAATAGGTGGATTAGGTAATGGGTGAATATAAGTCAGTTTTAGACAAATGAAAACAGGTCGGATCTTGATGGATTGACCCGCAGAAACATTCATGTCCATATTTAATGTATCAAATATTTTACTACAAACAATATATTTTCAAAATAATTTTTATTTTTTAATACGACAGTTTAGGAGGTTGTAAGAACTTGGAATACACTTGTGTGGTTGTGACAATTTAGACCTATTTGACTTGACTAAGAGATGATACAAACTAAATCTACCCATTACAGAAAAAATGGGTCAAAATCACAACCTCAAATCAGATAAATTCATTAGAAAATAAACAGATAACCGTCCAAAATAGCAACAAACTTCCACACTTTTATAGACAATAGCAACCCACTTTTTAAAACAAACAGAATTTGCAACAAACTTCCATTTTTTTCACCAATCGCAGCCATGAGGTAAACTATGTTATTATTCGCAAAAAAAGTGTGCTTTATGATTGGTATTGCTCTTATTGGTAAAAAGGTGAAACCATGTTGCTATTAATGGTAGTTCTGAAAGTATGTTGCAATTACATGTAAAGGTGTAAACGTACATTGTCTTTTTGCACAATTTTGCAAGAAGAAAAGACCAAGAATGGGAAAAACATATGGCATTGCATTAAGTTAAAGGTAGCAGTTTCAAAAACTTTGGGGCGAAAAAATTAAAACCTTACTTGTACAAAAAATCACCCATAAACAGCACCCACCCGAATCCACCCATTTTGCCAGCTCTATGGTTGAAGATATGAAAGGGCATACCTGAGGTTTGACTTCAACAATATATTGACCACTCTTGACAGCGACAGGTTCATTTGCCAAGACACTCTCGAGATGATCTAACATCTCTTTTGCCTGAGCAAATCCAAAGCCCGGGTCTGCATCTCGATACTGCCAAACCAATGCACTTTCCTTGGTTTCAATAGAAGAACCATCAGTCGACTCCGTGTACAGTTTCATCACAGGCTCAGCCATTTGCATCCATCCAAAATCGTTACTATGACCACACGTTTCCCATTCCACATCTCCAGGCCACCTGTCACACACACTGCACCTTTGAGAAAACTCAACTATATAATAGAAGTCAAAATCAAACGGACTGTTTCTATTTTACTCCATGGAGACAAGACTTAACTTGGTAAAGCTACAGATGTGAAAGGAAAGGCTTAATATGAAAGGTAAAAGACGGGATGCTTTCCACATTAAGGCATAACTTCTTCACATATTTACCTTCATTTCTTAACAGTTAACACTACTTTATTTTTATTTTCCATTACTCATTTCGAATCAGAAAGTTAAAACTTAAAACAGTAGCAGAAAATGCATCAAAAGTAAAACATTTGGAGAATTTGTAGGGCCTTTAATCACTCTCACATAGTCACATGGCCAAAGTTGCTTATAATAGGCCTCAATTGCCATAAATTCTACAATGTCCATACAGACTTGCATTTACTTCAGAGGTTCAAGAAAGTTCAAAAATACTGCATGATATAATCTCTTGAAACACCCAGCTCAAATATTTCGACAATTTATCTTTATTTTTCGTCTTGTGGAGGTTTCTAAAAGAGAACAGATTGTTCTAAGTTTCCGAACAAGGATTATGAGCTTTTGAGTTTATTTTTCTGATCCAGTCATCTAAATTTATCAACCACCTTTATAACCATAGTTAGATGTTACGTTGAGAATAATTAACAAAGAATTAAGGATCAAAAAATTGCATTTGGCTTTGATTATATGTAAGTTGAATGAAGCAATATGCATTTGAGTGCAATTCTGCTACATATCTAATTTGGTATAAGGGAATTTGAATAGCTGAAAATATCAGTAATTTGAACTGAGTGGAAGCTGATTGAAGATCTTATATCCAAGATGGGTTCACTGTAATATATCATTTTTTATGATTACTTGAGATGAACTGATGATATTATGCTTTGTTTCATTTGGTTGTGCGCATAGTAAATTAGTAATCAACATTGTTGTTTCATGAAAAGGATGTGTTTATTTTTAATTATATCCCCCAAGCCCAGCAACATATTCCCCACCTACTATGTTGCACTTCCAGTCACTCATGGTGTTGCCAAAGGAGCTATCCTAGAACTGTAGAAGCACCTTGCAACCACCTAATAAAAGCAAGGCACATTAAATGCTTCAAAGCGTTTAGATATTCCAAAAATACACATATTATACAACTTTGATCTTTCTATAACATAGAGGTTCTTTTCACAATTTTCTCAAAGGGCTATGATTGGATATAGCAGAATACATGCAAATAATATTTGATTGTTTAAATCAACCACTTTATTCAAAAAAATTACTATTATTGAAATAATGTAATTTATACTCTTGAGTATATTTGACACGATAATCATTTGTAAAGAAAAAAAATTTCCCGGTTTACCCAGCTGTTTCCAGTCATATCAAGGTTGCAGTATAGACCCATTACCCGATCCACCCACTTTCCTACCACTAATCAAAGCCAACTCCATAAATTAAATGAAAACAATAGTACTGCAGGTCGAAAAAAGACACAACTATAAATATCAGTGACATGCATACTAGAAAGCAAACCTCATGAAGTAACCATGTTCGGCGGCAATTCCAAGCTTTTTGCAAGGAGAAAATACCCTACTTAGGCTTTCTCTACCTCTTCCACTAACAATAAATACTTTATTATTTTCATCTCCTGAAAGTGTATTGAGGATTGAGATAACTTCTCTACTTGGTGTCTTAATGATCGAATTTTGAGGCATTACTGTCCCGTCATAATCCAACAATATCGCCCTATTTTTAGCCTTAATGTAAGCCGAAACAATATCATCAATAGAAAGCTTCCTAAAATTAGGATCCAAAGAGACGACCCTGAACCCAAATCCCAAACCAATACCCCAACATCTTTTCCTGAAATGATCTGCACAAGTTCTCTCCATATCTTGCAAGAAACTTCTAGACCAATAACCCACACTATGTGTACTAACATAACGGTAATGCTTCTCGTGCCTCAATTGTTTTTCGGCTTCACTCATAGATATAGCCTCGTTCATGGCTTCCGCTGTTGCTTCAACATTCCATGGGTTCACACGAATTGCACCACTCAAAGACGGTGAACACCCGATAAACTCTGATACAACCAACATGCTCTTTTTAGGCTCGTTTGAATCTGAGCCTGATTCTGAACCAGAAATCCCCTCCCGACACACGATATATTCATAAGGGGTTAAATTCAACCCATCTCGAACAGCTGTCACAACAACACACTCGGCTATAGTGTAATAAGCGACACGTTCATTGATACCCAAAGGGGTGTCTATGTAAACAATAGGCTGATACCCAGGCTTGCCAAATTGATCATTGATACGTTTGCAGCTTTCATGTATCTCGGCCTGTATTTCGTCCAAATATATACCACCTTTACCCCTAGCGGGATTTGCAATTTGCACAAGAACCGCCCTGCCCTGCCAAGATGGATGAATTTTCAACAACTGTTCCATTGCTAAAAGCTTCAAATTTATGGCTTTAAAAACATCCAGGTCATCAACTCCAAGAAATACGGTTTTCCCTTCAAATTTCTGTTTGAGTTCCCCAACTCTCCACTCTTTGTCAGCAAGCTTCATCACCGACTCAATTTGACCCATATGAATTCCAACAGGCATTATCTTAATCCCAACTGTTCTTCCATAATAATCTAACCCAATGTAACCCCTCTTTGATTGATACTCCAAACCAAACATACGGCTGCAACAAGAAAGAAAATGCCGTGCATAGTCAAATGTGTGGAAGCCGATTAGGTCAGAATTGAGTAGAGCTTTAAGTATTTCTTCTCTAACGGGAAGTGTCCTGTAGATCTCGGAAGAGGGAAATGGGCTATGAAGGAAAAAACCCATTCTCAAACGATTAAAACGCCTTCTTAAAAAGGTAGGCAAGACCATCAAATGATAGTCATGAATCCAAACAAAGTCATCTTCAGGATTAATCACTTCAATAACTTTTTGAGAAAATAGCTTATTTGCTGCAACATAAGCCTCCCACATGGATCGATCAAATCTCCCTCCATGATCAACAGAAAATGGTAACATATAATGAAAAAGAGGCCACAATTGCTTTTTACAAAAACCATCATAAAACTTTTCAATCAAATGAGGCGGAAGGAAAGTAGGAACACATCCAAATCTATCCAACAAAACTTGAGCAACATCATCTTGTTCGATAGGATCAACATCAACATTCAATGATCCAACATATAAAACCTCCATTTCGTCAGGAAAACCATCTTTGATTCGCAAAAGCAAAGACTCATCATCCCAAGTAAAACTCCAACCTTTATTATCAAGTCTTCTTTTGCATTTCAAAGGCAACTGATTCGCCACAATGATCATTCTATCCATAGAAAGTGAAGAAGGATTATCAGATGTAACACTGCTAGCTTGATCATCATCAAGCTCCGTGATACTTCCAGGAACAGTCATAACACGTGGCATCTTTCGTTTCTCCCTTTCTCTACCCATCACAGGGAAATTCCCTGAAGCCAACTCTAAAAGATTCGTATACGACCTCGACTGCATCTTTGATTTTCTTGCCTCAAAACCCCCAAAAGATGCCGATCACAATAACCAATCAAAAACCCCCCTCTCCAAATACCCAATTTCAGCAAACACCTACAAGAGAAATCCACCATTGTTTCAATTTAATCAAGAACGAAAGCAATAAACTTTACATCGCAATCGGATCGTATAACATATCAATCAAAGTAAACCCAAAAACGAAACAACCAGAATTACAGAATACAAGCTAATTCGATGAGATCTGAGATCATAAAAGAGATAAACATAAACAACACATGCAGCAGATTGAAAATCATTTCAAATCAAACGAACTAGAATATCTTACGGCACTGACCTGTAGTGATTTGGGATCTTTTCCGGGCACTCTGAAGCTCGATCTTTAGTCACGAATTGAGGATTTCAACATTTGCAGAGGTGTTTTGTGTTTTGTGTTTTGGAGGTGTTAGGGTTTGTTCATCATTAATGTGTATGTATGTGAATGAATGATGCTGAAATATGTTAAAGGCAAAGTCACATATGGATATAAGGATAAATATACTCCGTACACCATTAAATCCATTATAAAATTAAATAAATGCTTTTGTGTCTTTAAATTTATGAAAATAATTTTGGTTGTATAAAAGAGGTGGGAATGTGGGATGGTGGAGAGGATGGAAGTTTTGGCTTTTTAGCTTAACATAAAAGTGGCTCTTAAGAACCACCAAATGTTATTCATTTGAAGTCATGAATTAAAGTACTAATAAAGCAATAATAACAAAGTAACAATATCATCTTTTATGGCTTGACAAATGTGTGGTTGTGTAAAACTGGTATTGATTTAGGATAAATAGAAGTTGTACTTATAATATTGTGAGATAAAAAAGTCATATATCAATTATGATTGTGAGGAAAAAGAATGAAGCCTTTCATGAATAAGATCTATAGGAAATTTGGTATATCTAATGGCTAGAAGCCTAGAACAAGATGATAGCATGCTTGATATCTTTTGTAACCATATAGACATGGGGAATGATATGCTTAAATTTCTAGATCCGACACATTCTTTGAAAAACAACAATTCTAGATTTTGTTTGTTAATCAAAAAATATGCTAACCTGAAAATGTTAAATATTTACATGTAATTTTTATCTCTTTCATATGAATATATGGTCTAAATCATTTTTATTTGTTTTGTTGTGCATTTAATGGTAGGATTTACTTGAATAAATAATAAACGATAAGTAAAATTACTAGTTTTTAGTAACCTCATACAATTGCATTATTTAAAATATTTCATGTTATAATGTTTTAATATATCCTATGAAAAAGTTATAAAATAAGATGGATAAATCGTGTTGCTTGTAGTGACAACACATCTTTCTTGTGGATAGGGATCCATAAGTTTTCCATATGGTGAAGACCCAATGCTATTGTGTGAGTAAATCCATACTTTTGGGAATGTGGATAAATTTGTTGTCAACGTACTTTTAGAAGATGCATAAGCTTCCAAAAAATTTTGCTGGATGGAAACTACAAACTACCATTTTAAAATGTATTTTCTTTTTAAGTCTGGTTGAGCTTTAGTTTCTAGCAATAACCTATTTTCAAGTGATACTTGTTTCAATTCACAATAGTATATCATAAGTATATATGCCTTTCAAGAATGCGATCTAAACATTCCTAGTCATTTAATTTCAATTTTTTCCAGTCGACTAATATCGAGCAATAGTTAGCATCTAATACTCTGATGCTTGATGCATGATATTGAATAATAGAACAAATCATTAAGAAAAACTATGATCGTGTATCTTACGTGTAAGGCCCCATTTCTAGAACACTTACAATTGGACAACCATTACTCATAAAATATAAAACAGACATTTACATTTAATAAAATACCGCAACGGAATAACTTAAAAATCATTTCATATATTAATGATTGCTTTTGCAAAACAATACAACATAGTTAACCGTTACAAAATATTATCGTTTACATTACATCACAAAAAAAGTCATAATTATACGAATGGATGCCATTCAAAATGCAAAATAGTTGCCTTATATCATACTCAGCAACAATCACCTGTCATTCATTCTCATTCATTATCTTTCTTGTTGTTTATTTCTTACATTCATCATTATCTTTCCCTTTTATCTGGACCAATGCCATGTGATTTACTCCAAATATCATGCACAAATGATGGTATTGGGCCGAAGTCTATAAAAGACTTCAAACATCATGCACAAGTGTTGGCACCAGTAAGGGTGTTCAAAAATATTCGAATCCGATCCAAAAATCCGGAAATCCAAATCCGAAATATTTGAATTTTGAATATCCGAGAATTCGGATTCGGATAGTGATTTTCAAAAGTTTGAATATTCGGATATCTGATTATCCGAAAACTAAAAATATTTTTAATTTTTTTTAATTTTAGATATATTTTTACTTTATATTGAAATTTTTAGTGTATATTGTGACTTTTATTATATGAGTTGATTTTTTATGTTATTTTTATAATATTATATGTTTATTTTTTGTAAAAAAAACTAAAATACAAAAAAAATGAATTTCGGATATCCAAATCACTATCGGAATCTGTATCCGAAATTTTGGATATCCGAAATTCGGACGGATTCGAATAATGATTTCCACTATCCAAAATTTTCTGATATCCGAAATTTCAGATATCCGACTTTGACACACATCGTGGCAAGCGACAAGGGTCCCACACATCTGGTCAATCACAAGGATTGGACCCCTGTGTGCATCCTCATGGGTTAGCTAAACCGCACATAGTTGAGCTAACAACCCTCAATGAGTTGTGAACCTCCTTTCATTTGTTTGCAAGACTTTTCATTCATTCATTCATTCATTCTTCCTTATGTTCCATTTTTCATTCATCATTTATTCCCGCTTTCATTACATAATACTTTATGTTTATTGATAATAATATACCAGGCAAAACCACGAAAAATAAACATAATAAGGAACATAAAGGAAACATACATAACATCAGCATGCATAGCATCATCACCCATCATCATATAACCTCATATAACCATGTTACATCACCCTCGGGAACATCCCAAGTCATAGCCTAAAACTTCCTTTTTCCCCATAATTTCAAAAAAATATTCTAAGTACTTAGGCGCATGAGTACTATGCAGTTACATGACCTTTCAGGCGCATGGGAACACTTAGGCGCATGGGAATCTTTTGGGCGCATGGACACTATTTGGGTGCATGACCAAACACTTACTCAGTTTAGGCAACTTCCTAGGCGCATAGGCACTATGCAGGCGCATGTCCCTGATTTAGGCGCATGGGCACTTAGGCGCATGGACAGTTGGGCGCATAGGAACACTTAGCCAATTTAAGCATAATTCTAGGCACATGGGAACTATTTGGGCGCATGGGTTTCAAGCACATGGGGACTTAGGCGCATGACAACTAACTTAACTAACAATCATCATTTCAGTCCCCAAATCATTATTCTAACATGTTATAAGCTTAGTTCTAACATTCTAAGCATCAGAAACATATACATAACATAATCATAACAT
>BJCM01099307.1:0-10529 GCA_018326385.1 Flaveria bidentis
TTTTTGAAGGGAATCGAAGATCTAAAGATGATTTCAATGAAGAATTCTGAAGTTTCATTCACCACGATGTCCGGCTAATCTCTTGGTAGCTAACCCTAGACGTAGGATTCATATTTTGATTACTTGTTTGTGTTGACTATCTGATTGCAATTTTTGAAGTGACTAACCTTTCATTCATTTAATTGTAGTTGTTTTTCGAATTCACAAACAAATTTGATTTTAATTTAACTTTCAAACATTCGATTTCTCGTAATAGTCGCTAGCATATCGAATTGGTAGTTTGGTTTTCATCAAAGTGCTTATTGTTAGACTCGTTTGTGCTCGTGTTCCAAATTATTAAACAACTTATTAGATAGTTAAAGCAAGTAGCTTTCAAATCATATTGAATCCGAAGACTAGGGTTGGTTGCTTCTTTCTTATTATTGTTAATCAATTTAATTTCAACTTCGCTTTTTGTTAAGTAATTCATTTAAAACGCTCACAACATCAGTTTTATTTTATTGCATAGTTTAAGTTAGTTAACAATTGATCTTCCACACGCTCCTTGGATTCGATACCCTATTTACCCTTTACTAAAGGTATTTAGGTTTTATTTGATTGTATCTTCGACTGCGATCAGTATATTCGAAAAAAATAACTAAAATAAAATAGATTTAGATATGTTGCCATCTAAACCATCGAATTTTGCAATAGGACTATTCCCTCTAATTTTTTTATGATGCGATCAATTATTTTATCTAATAGAGAACCTAATATGAAAATAGATAATCATGACACATGAAATGTTTGCATAATGTACGTCGTTAACACGACTACAAACGTGTAGCCAAAAATTTATAGAGAAGAGATAAAACTATTATTTGATTATAATAACAATTTATAGGTGGAAGAGCTAAATTTTATAAAATACTATTTATATTATTATATTAAAGGCCTTCTCTTAAACTATAAATGCATTTAAACTAAATCATTGTATTTGAAATACGTTGTCCAATATTTTATTCATACTAAATTTTTAATAATAGCAAATATGTTTATTCTTTAGTGATTATGTATTTGTGTCATTGTGTGTGCTAGTTACGATAGATACTAGGGTAGCTTTTAAGGGTATTGATCATGAGTGTGACTACGTCGTCCTAAAAAATATTAGTTTTCATCATTAAAACTCTCGTGTATGTAATATCATAAATTCTAAGCAAAGAATACACGAAAGTTATATTTATCAAGATATGTCCCATCCGAACCATCGAAAATTTGAAATAGAATGTTTTCTTCTAAGTGTTTTATGATGTGATCGATTATTATGTTTAGTAGAAGACCTATTATGAAAAAAGACAACCATGACACAATAACTGTTTGCAAAATAAATGTCACTAATATGCATGCAAAAGTGTAACTACAACTCTTTTATGATAGCCTGAAGTCAATGCATGAAAAAATAAATTAGGGGTTCATACGGTTTGATTTGACCGGTTTTCATCAAAATTTAAGATTGAACCATTATGATATGCATGATTATAGTAGTAGCCATAAGTTTGTAAAGACGAGATAATCTTATAATTTATTTATAATATTTACTACGGTGGAAGTTTCAAATTTTATAAAGAGTGAATTGCCGATTTTCTCCCTTTGGTTTGGTTATATTTGTTATTTTCATCCAAAAAAGTTTTACTTACATTTGTCTCCCCAAAATTTGATAAAGTTGTCATTTTCATCCAAAAACATGAACTCCGTGATAATTTTTTTACTAACAAAAAGTAAATATAAATTAGGATTTCGTTTCTATATAAAAATTTATGTAAGTACCCAACGATGAGTATTTAACTTTTTAAAACAATGGAACTAATATTTTTGGATGAAAATTAAAATTTTTTAAACCTTGAGGAGGCAAATATATGAAAAAATATTTTTGGCTGTAAATGACAAATGTGACCAAACTACAGGATGGAAAACGACAATTCACCCTTTTATAAAATATGATTTATATTAAACCTTCACAATATCATAATGCTAACTTTCTTTAACTATAAAAGTTATGAAGAGCAAATCTGGACCCTTCAAACTTGCATGTAGAAGTGTACTGATTTTTTTTGTGGTTCAATCATAATTTCAAACCGGTTACAATTAAGATCAACAATGGTCTATACATGTTGTCGGTGGACTGCTCGCGTTAGGAACCAATTTTGGGAGAGGAAAGCAAGTGGTTCGGTTTTGTTTCCTATTAAACCGACAACTCGTTCGAGCATGACCCTTATTGGCGGTTCCGGTTTGGGTAAGTCTTTCGGGTCCGGTTTAGGAATCTGTTTTCTCTTACAAGTTGGTTACTTCCCTTAAGCCTTGTAATGGCGAAATTAACATAAAATGTAATTGAAACTTTGGTAGCCCATTTGCGTTGGGCTCAATGCTTCAGTCTTCAAGGCTCTAATACATTTAAAAGACATAAGATTGGGCTTCCCAGTTATAGATCGTGATCATACAGTTAGTGTTAACAATGTGTTTACTTTGGTAATAAATTTCTATTATTTTGTTCGTACATAAGAATGGACCCCCAGTTATAGATCCGTGTGGGTAAATCTGCTAATTGTTCATATTAAGATAAATAAAACATTATCATCTTTTGATGTTTGGCTTGAAAGTGAGTACAACTAATTAAAATAACATCAACAAATTCTACAATCTATTCTAATATTACCCTAAATGGCATTAACAATACATGATACATTTTAACTCATTTTACAAACTTTCATATAAAAATTAACTACATATGTCTTTTATAAATCTTACATTTTAAGTTATAGTTAGTACATACTCATATAAAGTAATTTAAGAACATGTGTGACTGAGAAGTGAGAAACTAACATTTCATAAAAATTCAGTGATAGTAATAACCATACAAATCGATGATGCGAGTAACTTGACGAGTGATGCACATTTGAGAATTTCTCGTCAACCAAGTGTTAAAACAATTACTCATTTAAAAGATTTAAAACAATTACACATTTAAAAGATTTAAACCACTGAAATAGATTAAAAAGATCACAACAACAACCGAGGTAATTATGCTCCAAGAGACATTTAATCGATAGGAGTTGGAGGATTGTTAAGGAGACATGTGAGGGTTACTGAGTTCTAGTTAAGATCTAACCATACTATTGTAGTTGTAATTATAACAATGACATACAATTTATTACTTTGATGACCCACGTTAAGTTAAAAATTGTGAAATCCAACTACTTCAACAACCATATGTGTCAATTACCCGTATGTTAATAAAGGTAGTCTACCCCCTTATTTATTTGTGTACATATAGTAAGATTTTGCTTAAATGCTGTAACATGATTTGACAGAAACTACAAATAACATTTCAAATAAAAGGTGCTTATATCGAATAAAAAAATTGTGACTACACAAAGAAAAAGGAAGTAAATCATATAGACCCCTTTTTTAAAGTTTAAAATAACTAAATTTAAAAAAATCGTCTCACGTTAAGAATGTGATGGTTAATAGGACCAATATTTTCAGAACCGGATCAAACGCCGAACCGGATGTCTTACTGGTTTGGTGGTCGGACCGGTTGGACCGGATTTAACTATATTTTAAATCTATTTATATATGTAATTAAATATAAGTAATTTATATATGATTTATATATATTATATATATATTTTATAGTTATATATAAAATTTAACTATATTTGTATATTCAACATACTAATTTATGGTTTAACACCTCGTTTTTACCCACTAAAACAAAAAATAAAAAAAACGAAAACCGGTCCGGTTTCCCGGTCCGACCAGCGGTTGGGGATGAACCGGCCGGTTCGACCACTACAAAACGAATCACACCAGACCGGATCGGACAAGCCCCCGATTCGCGTTCGAACCGATCGGACCGGTCGGTCCGATCCGGTCTCAACAACAATGAATAGGACACTCTTAAAGTTGACTATAAGGCCTCAATATCTATGTGTAATGTAAAATTATAAGGTTAAAAGTTAAAAGACGTAAATGAGACAAATTTTGACGGATTAAGGGGTTACTTGTCAAACTTAATTAACCCTAAAAGGGTGACTGTTGATCATAGCTACTACTCCTCTTTTTGTGTTTTCTATTCGTGAACCCAAGAGCGAGATAGAAGAAAGGCCAAGTGGTCGATCGATTGAAAGGGGATTTCAACCGCGGGTTTGGAAGGCTGGTTGATCTAGTCCATTGTTCAGTAACATGAGAAAGGACTTGTGGTCTCTATTGGTTCGAGATGATTCTATTTTAGTTTACAATTATAAACAACCAATTAGAGGAATCATACAAAAGATGTTTGGTCAATTGTTGTAGTTTTGAAACTCGTTGGAGATCACTTTAGGTTCAACCGAATACCATCATTGAAGGGACTAGGGTTTCATTCAATCGAGTTCTGTTTGATCAGTTTTAGCTATTCAAATTTGTAAGGTTTCATGCAAGGCAGATGTGCCTAAAGCATTCTAAGTCTTTCCTGCATGCATACACTTAAGTGCAAAGTAGGATGCTTCGGAAGTTTTACACCCTGCATCAGAATTATTCTAAGTGTAAAATCTTCCGAAGCCAAGACCAACATCTTCCGAAACCAAAAGTGAAGTCTTCCGAAGTTTCAAAGACAAAGTTTTCCGAAGCCAAGAAGCGAAGACTGATTTCTTCCGAAGACTTTTGATACATGTTTTATCTTATGTCCTTTTCCATAAAGCTGGAACACTTTTTGCTGCAACTCTGAAGACTCACCAACTTACATAAGTTGGTGAAAAGGTCCATGATTTTAGTAACTGTATATTGAGGACTTGAGCATGTTGCTTTCTACTTTATGTACTTGTATTTTTTTTGTAATATATTAGGATGTGAGCTATAATATGTCATAGTCACTAGTCAAAATACAATTTGCCTTTTGACTCTACATTTGATTTTATTGTTGTCTAGATCAAATGTTTCTAGCTGGCTTTCTAAGCACGATAGACTGTAAGATGTAGTATAAAGTATCTCAGGTCCTTGTATCTTTTTTTTATGCTTTTAACACTTGTAAAAAAACTTGAGACCAATATATAACATTCTTGAAAACCAATATTTGTGTGTTGTTTATTCTTGTTCTATCTCATACTTACTTGTGTTCTAAGTATCATACTATATTGTTTTCAGTTCCCTATTTGATCTGTTAAATGTATAGGTCCTGCGAAATGAGTTCTAGATGCCATTTCCTTAATTGTTTTAGGGTCTGTATGCATATTTAGATACCATAATTATCGTTTATTCTTAGAAAAAGGAATAGGCACTTGATTTTTTAATAAAAATGTTTCGTATGTTGTGCCTATTAAACTGTTGTAGTTTTTCCTGATTATGTATTTGAATATGTAAGCAAATCATGAGGGGATTTTAAAATTAACTGAATATAAACAAACAAACAAACAAACAAACCCAGTATATCCCACTCGAGAGCAGGGTCTGGAAAGGGTAGGTGTAGGCGAGTCATACCTCTATTTTGTTAGGTAGAGAGACCGCTTCCAAAGAGACCCCCAACTCGATAGCAAAGGCAATAGCAATAGCAAACCATCATAGAATAAATCATACAGCACATAGCCATACAACATACAGAGATATAACAGGTAATGAATACGACAAAGAAAAAGAAAAAGCATACATCAGGGGAGCAGCAAGAATCACCTATAAAGGGCAGATGTGGAGTAATTACACATCAGGCCCCGCAACAAAACTTCAACTACTTTTTCTGCCTATAGATCCCACTAAAAGTCCCGTATATGTGTTGTATATGTTATAAGATGGATTTTATAATGGGCATGGTATTGTATTTATTGTGTGATTCAATGATATCTTGTATGTGTTGCAAGACAATTTCGATGATGGACTTGTATTTGTTACAAGAAAGTTTTGAAAAAGGGTTTTACATAGTTTGCAGTGTGACAAGAATGAAGCCTTATAATATTAAAGTTCTTGTATTTGTTATAATCATTAAACGGAAATGTTACCCGCAACATGACCTATATAATAATGATATAACTCAGAAAATGACGATGTCTTCCCGACTATTTAAATGTTACGGGTTAATAAAAACTAGAACCCCTCAATAAAACTGATTTTTTGGCATGTATACACCCAATATAACTGATTTTTAGCATGTATATCAATATTGATACTAGTAATAAAGAAAGAAGTAAGTTATATTAACATGAATAAAGACTATTTATTACTGAAGACTGACACTTACTTGTTTGAATTTTATGTTTGAGCATCTTGATTTTATCAGATTGAACCATCTATAGTGTTAAAAGTGTTTTGATTGTTTTCGTTTTAATGAACGTTTCTTTTTAGTTCAAGAGCTATACTGCTGTATGTGAAATCAACTATGAGGTCTTTTGGGTTTAGGGTCTTATATTGATGGGCGATTTACATAAAAGCTTGAAGGATGAAAAATGTAGACTAACTTATAATATTTGCAATTATTTCATTTGTGTAATATAAAGAAATTTAAGAAGGAGATGGTCCTCATTCAAAAAGTGTTTCTTTTCTGAACTTGAGTGAAACAATTAGAGAAATTTTAAATTCCATAGGATAATTTTTGTAATCTATTCTTACATAAATTGTTAAATAGATTAATATTTGTAATCTATTCATATATAAATGATTAAATAGATTAACATTTTTTGTATCACATCCTATGAAATCAAACAGAAGAATTACAAAAATAAAAATTATTACTACTTATTACAATTACGTTTGTTAACGATAAAACAAGTTCATTTAAATATTTGTTATATTTAAAAGGGTTAAATTCATTTTTTTGTCTTTATGGTTTGATTAAAACATTGTGTTTTATAACCTTTAGCACATTATGTCACCTACCTTTTGTATTCTCATTTTCAGTCCCTAAAACATAGACACCCAATAATCATGTTAACTTATCTCCACATGAAGGGTAGTATCGTCTTTTCAGGTTATTAAACATCGGATCCTCCTTTTTAACATCAATCCCCACAACCCTTTTTGTTAAATACTCATGGATTGATATTATTCATCTTTTTCAATGATGAACCCTAAGATGGAGCACAATATATAATATGCTCTTGTGAAAGTAGATCATTGATTTGCCATTCATGGACTCCAATAAATCCTGATCGTCGATCCCGTTGTAATGTAAGAACTTCAAACATAGGACATCAAGTTCTATTTTCTATTTTTGCAATTGATTTTACGAAATCCATGAATATAAATCATAGTGTGGTTTTGTGATATGGGCTGATCCTCCTATGCGTTCAAGAACAAGTGAAATAATCCCTTGGTTGTTAACATCAATCAACAATATTAGCTACGACAATAGCTAATGAAGTTAGGGGATTGAAGTTTTTGCTAGATTATAGTAGATTTCTCTTTGTCATGTATCTAATGACCAATTGACCTGCTAAATTATAACGGATCAATTCAGATTTCATTCTACTTAGAATTATAATGAAATGGATATGTTCTTAATTAGTTTTTGTTTGGTTTTTACTTATAATAAAAGTCAAAGTGTTGGTTTGTAATTGGTTGGAAATTTTGACTAAGCTAATTGCATATGACTATGGGGCTCCTCGTGAAAAAGCTTATAATAAACCTTATCCTACATGTCCACCTTGACATCTACATTCTGACCCTAACCTCCACTTTAACCCGTACAAATTTGAAAATTATGATTCATGTTGTTACATTTGCTATAAGTTGTAGTTCTTCTTTTTCTACACAACTTCCTTTTACTCGAATTCCTTTCTTTACATCTCCTCAAATGATTTTTTCCTAATCTTCTTTGGCTTACCAATTGAACTATATGGTGCTTACAAGTGGAAAGTGTAGTTGGACAAACAAATGTATCCGATGGCATTGATTGGATCAAGTGTCTACGTATAGACCTTCTTCCAAGTATCTAATCAGTAAACGTTATAAAACCATAATTATAAACTATCAACCTCAATACCATTTGCAGCCAGGGCCGGCTCAAGTTTTTTGGGGGCATAAAGCGAGTAATGAAATTGGGGCCCTTTTGGTAAAACTAAAAATATTTTTGCTTTCAATCCGGTTATTCGTATGTCATTTTTGTGTATGCATGATTATAAACCACAGACCCCATCACTAACATGCCTACACACAAAAATCATCATTTGACAAACTCTCTTAAAGTGTAGTGATTTTTAAGGAAAAAATAAGAAAAGTTAAAAAGATGAAGAGTTTCTAACATTATGCAGAAAATCCAAGATATATGATTTATGCATAATAACATTCCAAACATTTAGATCAAAACAATCTATGTAAATGTGAGATTAAAAAATGTCATTTGGATCATAATCAATTAAAAATAATAATTAATATGAAACAAACTGAAGTAGTATTAAGTAAAAGCATAATCTATGAAATTAAGCTTTAAATATATGCTAATATGTTCAAAATTGGTATATACATATTAAATGCAGTAGTTTTTGAACTTATTTCGTTCGACACTTGTATTGTTCCCCCTAGGATTTATCTTTTGCTTAACAACCTAGATATAACTAACGATAAACAACAAATAAAATTACAAATATCCAATGATACTAAAGTACTGAATCAAAAACTTAAAGACATAATAAAATACATCTCATCAATTTATTAGCAGATTGTATAACATTTAAAACATCAATCCACAATTAGCAATAACAAAAATCAAAAATTAAGAACTCAAGAATTAACAATCAAGAAATTAAACAATTAGAACATAAGAACAATTAGAGCAAATTAACATAAAGCAATCAAGAATTTAAGGGTGAAAGAACAAACCTAAATCAAATCTCTACCGTGAAGAAATTGAACAAGTAAAAGAATTATAGATTAGGATCACAACCGCTAATCTCTCGAGTTAAACAAAAATAAAAAATACTAGAACAAATATCGATTGTTTCTTCAAAAGTTGCTTCTCTACCTTTCAAGTTCCAATCGTGATTGCCGCTACTCTCTCATTAATGATTCAGTAATCAGAAAACTTAGGCTCAATATCAGTTTTAATATAAAAGAATTTGAAAAATAGGGGCCCTAACTTTTTGGGGCCTCAAACCCTTGCTTCACCCCATTATTCATTTGGGCCGGCCCTGTTTGCAACCATGCCCTAAATGTCTACAAGTCTACAACTCTACATGTTTGAAGGGGATCGTGGTTAACTCCCACTTCTCTCATGAACAAATTTTGAGCTCCACATCCGCCACACATTGGTTAGACCAAGTTTCACTCACCTAAAGTAACAAATAAAATCAAGACTTATATCAATTCATCATAACCTAAAATATAACTAATTAAACTTATATTACCTGGTATTTCATTCAGGACTAGATAGACATATGGAGATAAAAGGTAGTTGTTAACTTGTGCCTTCCAATGCTCAACACAAATCTTAACAAGTTTTGCATATATTCAAACAAACTTTTATATCACTGTCCCATTATACCCAATACCCTAAGACCAAAGTTCAAATCTATTTCTAGAACCTTAAAATGGCAGTAGAAAGGATAACCTATAGTCTTAACCATTCCATTCAACAGATCAGCATTAAAATCATTAGCTTCTGCTATATTAATGAAGCTAGTTAGACCATTTATATGCCTCCTGTAAAAAACTGACAAATTCTCCTTCATGAAAGATGCCAATACTAAACATTTGAGGTTAATTTGCTATAAATACATCATGTAATATAAAAGAGTTAAATTTTTACCAAAATTCAATCTTGAAGTGTGAATAATTCATTGTTAAAAAAAAAATAAGAGCTTGAAAAACCTTAGCGTAACACTCGTATGGGTCGAGATCATCGGGTGGATGACTACCATGATCTATCCAAATTGATTTTGCCATCTTTTGAGGGTCACGAGAAGATGAATTAACATAACCATTAGCTGCTTTTGTGTTAGGGATAGGAAGTGAAGAAAAAAAACAAGATATGAGTAACCTAAGGTGTTAAAGTTTGCTAATTGATCTAATGAAACCTGATATTCTAATCATACCACACGGACAAAATCTTGATCTTATTAATATTAAAATTTTGTTTTTATATTGAAATATGCACTTAATCATAATTATAGAAAAATGTTTCACTTTCATAAATTTTATTCTAAACAATCTTACAATTATAATAAAAATTATCTCAAAATGACCCTCACAATTGTAAATTACCATAGTTTTATTTTCTAAAAAAAAATATACACGACACAATTATAAACTACCATAATTTTTTTCTTCTGCTTGTATCTTTTTTATGGCAATTAATAATTAATAGTCAAGACACTAAGATAATGTTTGTTTTTATCAAAACCTCTTCCCCACCTCTTCATATGCGCGCACGAAGACGCGGGAAGAGGTTTTGAGTGCGCAGAGTGTTTGTTTTTTGAAAGACGTTTCATTAAAACACGTCTGCAGGAGGTCTGCATGGAGAAGATGTGGATCTATGTCTTCTAAGATCTTCTAACCTCTTCTTACATTTCCTCACCTCCCACCTCCCCCAT
>BJCM01099308.1:0-10029 GCA_018326385.1 Flaveria bidentis
AAGAATCAAGACTCTTGGCAAGGGGAAGATCGAGCATGATCTCCCCTCTCATCCGGCAACCCTAGGCTCTGGGCAGACTCCTCTCAAAACCCCTCTCTCTCTACATATTAAAACTGGTATATATATAGGCCTCGGCCCATATTAGATGCGACTGGGTCCATTCGTGCGATTGGACCATGCGTATGGTTCAATCATACGACTGAACCATGCGTATGGTTCAATCGTGCGACTGGACCATACTTATGGTTCAGTCTTACGAATGTCCCAATCGCATCTCTCAGTCGCACGGCTGGTCCATTAGCATGGCTCAATCATACGACTGAGTCTCATTCGCATATGCTCCTGCGAATGACCCAATTTCATGTGTATACAACATATTAGGTGTATTACATTACGCCTAGACTATTCGACAAGCGACGGACACACTATATATGACTATATATGCTCCAACAATTTTACACTCGTATCAAAATTTCGTTTTTAGTATTTACCTACTTTTATAAAAAGAGTAACTATGGGTGACATGTGACAACATCATTTTTTTATAAAAACTATGCTATTAAATAACTATATTACTTATTAATAATCTTATTTAATTCTTTTTTACATCAAAAATAGTTTTTTTAATAAATTAAACAAGAAGTCTTTTTATTAATGTTATTTCTAAAGAAAATAATTTTTTATAAATTTTCTTTCTAAAACATCAAACTTTTTTAAAATACAAAATATTTTAAAAAGTAAATTTTTATAAACCAAAAATAATTAAATTTAGAAGTTATAGCAAGGAAATTTTTAAACATGATATTATTTTAAAACGGATTGTTTTGAAACAAAATGCTTAATTTATATTTTGAAAAACCCAAAGAATTTAAAAACAAAAGTTTAAAAAGTTGGAATCATTGTTTATTACGTATAGTTTTTTTATACGTAGTTTCAGTTGCATATTATCTTAAAATATCATTTTATAATTAATAAATTTTTTATTTAATGTTTAAATTATTCAATACGTTTAATAAACGAACATACTAAAACTAGTTGTTACATAAACGCAATCATGTCATATTTACCGGTCAAAACAATACAACCATTTGAGGTTTTTTTTTATCATATATATAATATTTTGAAATGGATTTATGAGTAAAAAGCAAAACATTATTTTGACTTATCACATAGATTTATGACATGTTTTGTTTATCAAAACTAATAAATAGAAGTTGAATCACCGACGTTAAACAATATTCATTCCAACCTGAGTATCAATATTTATTTATTTTAGCTTTGTTTTGGATTTTGATTTGTTATAATCTTCTCATATAGTAAAACACAAATTCGTATATAACTCGAATCAATATCAATAATCAATAATCAATAAATATTAATAAAAGAAGTTTTTTACCATTTGTTATATTCTTAAACCATCCTTTTGACATTTATTATTTTTCTAAGCATTCTTACTTTATTTTCCCTTAAAAATGTATTAAAGTAATTTAAGCATTCAAACAATTTATCTTTCTTCATAAAAACTAATTTGGTTAATTGATATATTTTTCTCTCTCATTTATATTTTTTAAAAATAAACTCTATTTTTAAAAATAAAATTTATTAAGAAAAAATTAATATATTTTTTAAAACATTGAACATTTTGAAACAAAATATTTTAAATCTGTTATTTTTTAAAATAATTATAAAAAATATGGAATTTTCTAAAAGTATTTTTATTAATTCAACCAGAATAATTAAACACTTGAGTTTTTAATAAACAAGATGTTTATAAACAATAAAATTTTATAATAAATCTTAAAAAAATATTTAAAAATGAAACTATTTAGATAAGAGATTTAAAACTAGTATAATTGTTTTATCTCTTAAACAAATACGTATATATAATTTTATACATATCTTATATTAAAATATCATACTGTAGCTTTTCGTGTTTATTACTAACTATAATCTGTTTAACTAGACTATCTATTTATCTATATATCTACCTGTCTATAACCTATCTATTGTTTACTTATTTGAAATAGCTATTCATATGCAATTATAATCATATTTTATCTTCAAACATAGTTTTACAATTCATAAATTTTTATTACTAATTATTTATTATATTATTTATTCAACCCGTGTAATACACGAGATACTAACATTGTATAAGTATAACTATTTAGTTTTAAAGTTAATACACACATATTTTCACTATAGTTTTTTATTTCTAACACTTAATTCACATCATGATAAATGAGCTCTCCTTAGAGCATTTACGATGGCTTTCTCATTTGTACAATTTAACTATAATTTTATATTATCTCTATATATAATTTGGTTATTTTCTAAAAAGTCCTCACATCTCATTTCTCGTATTAATCTCCTATATAATCTAATAATATTTGTTTAATTATTCATTTAGTTTTTTTTTGTTTTCCATAATTTAGGGATGAGAAATGAAATATAATAGCAAATATAAAATTTTATATATTTTCCTTATCACTTAATGATAGCAAGAGAATGAGGAAGAAATTGTGAAATCTCGAGATATTCTTCGTTATGGTACTTGTATCAACTTTAAAACGGTGATGCGATGTTATAAATAGTAATTATATTATGGTACTTGTATTAACTTTAAAACGGTGATGCGATGTTATAAATAGTAATTATATTTTACCGATTTTATTAAGATTCTATCATTTTAGTATTAAAACTACTACTTTAACTACTTTTATTATTTAGCATTTTATAATATTATCCAAAATAGTAAAGCACATGTAAAATTATAATCGAACATGCCTGATAATAACAATGCCGAACATAAATATTTGTATATTTCAATCACATTATTTGGAGTAAACAAAAATGTTAAATACAATTATAAATTTATATTTGAGGCAGAAGGACAGGAGTAGGTGGAGGTTGATTGGTTCTAGAAGAGGAATCTACTTAAAAAAGAAAGGTGGTCATGTTTCTTGTATTTTATATTGTTTACCACTACTTTGATTTTCAATTTTCACTTTTCAAATTTAGATTTCATTTTCAGAAAAGATACAAAATAATGTAAGGTTGACTATAATCATAGAAAGCTTTTGTTACAAGAAAAAAGGATATTCGACTAATTAATATAATAATTTTAATCTTTAGTATAAAAACACACTATTACCAAATAACAATACTTTAAAGGAAAATCACTCAATTAACCATTTGACCAATTAAACTTATCATTATAGCCATTGGTTTGAAAAATATTCAAAATGTCTAACGAATCAAATAGCGACAAGTGTTCAAATATCTCCCAGTAGCGATACCAATGCATGTGGTATCGCCAGCTTTATGTCTTTAGCGATACCATTGCATGTTGTATCTCTAGTATATCGCATTCCAACGATACTCCATGAATATATATCGCTCATGTATTGCTAGCCAACGATACACACTTCCTCGTGTATCGCCGGTCAAATAAAATAAAAAGTAATATCATTGTCCTTACGTATCGCCAATTTAAATCCCAAAAATTTCTTTGTATGTAAACTTTTTAAAAATCTAACCACGTTTCAAAATTAGAAAAATAAAAACTATTTTTTGAACAAAGATATAACCAATTTAAATCCATATTTCTTCCATTGAAAATATTTTTTTAATTTAACCACTTTAAGATAAACAAACAATTATTTAAGTAAAGCCTCACAACATTTACAAAAATATTTCACTTTATATTATAATAGACATAAAAAACAATTTTTGTAAAAAACAATTTTTGTAAAAAAAACAATCTCACCAGTTTTCATAAAAAAATAATCCTTTATTATTAATTAAACTTTTTAAACTTTTTAAATCGTATTTTTATTAATTACTGAAACAAATTTTTGTATCGTTTTTTACTAAAAACAATTTCTAGATATATTTTTATAATAATTTTTTAGAGGCATTTAAATGATTTTTTTATTAATAAATTTAAACTACATTTTTTATAATATAAAAACGGGCGATACAGAATCACTGGTGTATCTCCGCCGTATCTCTGGCAAAAAGTTGAACCGGCGATACCAAATCGTTGTGGTATCGCCAGCGTATCTCCAGCAAAAAAAATGCCACGTGGGTGATACCACATACATTGGTATCACCACGTAGAGATACAATAGCTATATTGTAAATTGAATTGGTCAATGGCTATTTTTGTAAAAGAATTTGTTCAAATGGCTATTTGAGTAAATTTTTCATACTTTAAACTCTTCCGAAGCTCTGTAACTGAAAGTACATGATAGATAATATCTAACGTTTCAGGCTAAAATAAAACCAACGGACACAATAAAACATGGGTTGACTTTATAAATTGACGAGTGTACATTTAAAGTAACTAATAAAAAAATTAGTATATACTGGACTTAAAGATAGTTAGAATTAGGGTAAGGATTAAGTAATCCTAAGTTCCCTGTCTCGAATCCAAACTCATACGCTAATATATAAGGTAATGATATAAATTTCTAAGAATAAATAATATATGTTTTATAATTTATTTACAGTTCTTTCTACTTCTTATAGTTAGAGGATATATAATCATTAGTATAATTAATAACTTCATAATCTTTACGATAATTAAGGTACTAAACTTCTAATGTTTTTTCTTGATTATATCAACTTATCAAATTTATATTTCAAACTAATTAAAATATCTGCTTGGATTCCTCTCATAAATGTGTGTTATTAATATTTGTTTAACAGATATTACTCTCTATGGGTACATCTTAATGATATTGATGTGTTATAAACACCAAATGGTAAATATTCAAATCTTATAATCTCAATGAGCTTTTATTAAGTCGTCTAAAGAAAAACCATCCAAGATGATGATATTATTGATACTCACTTCTACGTGTTAACAAATGAGTTTATTATAATAATAACTATTGTTATTAGTATTATTATTGTTTGTTGTTGTTATTATTATTAATGTATAAAGAATGTTTTAGTGGTAACACGTGGATTAAATTCTCGACAAACTTACATAAAAAGCTGAAGAATACACAGCCACTTTTTCTATATATTATTTATACATATTTGATAGAAAAAAAACCACGTTTCCTGTCACATGTTTTATGTAATTTTGCCAGAATTTACGTAATTTTGTGTTTGTAATATTTAAACTATGACAAATAAATATATATTATTTGTAATTGATTATAAAAGGTTCATGTATCGAAGTATTTATTTTAAAATCTTTTTGTACGCAACTTTATACCGAATAATCATCCACATTATATAAAAGTTATTGTGCAAGAATTTTAAAGCATATTTTTTAATGAAAAACAAACTTGTAATTAGTTGTACATAGCTCTCAACATCTCATAGTCGAATAAAAAAGACAAAAGCATGTTGCCAAAAAACATAAGAACAAAAACATGATGTACATAACATGTTAATGGTGGAACAATGTGATAAATTAAGTTTCTAGTGACGTTTTGCCAAACCGATGTGTAGGAATTGCGACCATTCTAATGCTTTTTTAAAATAAAGACGGAACCCTAACAAACATTTATCAAACCATTCAATATTTTAGAAAAAGGGACCATCTCGTGTTTGTGTTCAGTTCGTGTTTCATGTTTAGCTTATATAATGGTATTTGTTTAATAATTATAAATTAACTAAACATGTGTTACGTTTTATAAATGTTAGTTGAAATTTAGATCTTTTTATTCAATACATTTACTATTGTTTTAGTCAACAATAAATTTTATTTTGACAATCTTCCTACTCTAATCTTTCTACTCTAATAAAATATTATCTTGAGATGTTATGTATCAACACCACAGTTATTCTCATTAAAAAATTTTCTGTCTCTCTATCTTATTAAATAATTATCTTAATTAATAATAATATTATTTAATACTTTTTAGATTTAATAAGTTAAGAAGATATCTATTTATTAATGATATTCTAAACAAATAATTTTTTTATAAAATAATAAATTTTTCTAAAGCATAAAACTTTTTTAAAAACACGAATATTTTAAAGTTGGTATCTTTAAAAAGTTAACTTTTTAAAACCAAAAATAGTTAAATATGGGAGTTATAATAAGAATTTTTTAAAAATGATATTTTTATACGGTTTGTTTTATAACAAAATGTTTATTCTTTCTTGAAAAAAAATTAAAAACAAAATTTTAAAAATTCATAAAATTGTTTTATTATTTATAATTATTTCTTATAGGTAATTTCAGTCATATCATATCTTAAAATATCATTTTATAATTAATAAATTTTATTAAATTAATATTTTATTTATTTAACCTGTGTAACACACGGGTTTATTAAAACTAGTTTGATAGTATTTAATATTTGTTACATGTACCTTATGTTAGTTCTTAAAAAGAAAATAGTTCAACGATTCATTTGGCATGTGTATGTTTTACAATTCGTCCTTAACTATAATAACTTACATCTTTAGTTCCAATGGATTGAGACTTTATAGCAGTTTTGCTTCTTCCCTTTCTAATCGATTTGGATGTTTACGTTTGAAACTAGTTCTAATAAACGATTGTGTATTTACAACATGTACGTTTGTTTTCTTGGCTTTCAATCTACCTCAACCCATCATATCTATACTACTATATAATATAGAAATCATGGCTAGATTTGTAATTTTACATTAATTTTAAGATTGACATATGAAAAGTTGCAAGTTTTGATATGTAATGTTATGATATTTATCTATATCTATACTACTATATAATATAGAAACCATGGCTAGATTTGTAATTTTACATTAATTTTAAGATGACATATGAAAAGTTACAAGTTTTAATATATAATGTTATAATATTTATTCCTATCATACCCTTTTAAGCTTTAAATACGTGTACTCCACTATTTCTTAATTAAATTTAAAGTATGACTATTATTTTTAAGGTTATCTTAATCTATCTATATCTATACTACTATATAATACAACTTTTTGAACAACATTGTAATTTTATTCAATTTTTAAGACACTTAAGAACAATTTTATTACATTTTGTATAAGTAATTAAGTATAAATAACTTGTTATTTACTAGTTTACTTATCCCTATAGTAATATAGATATATTTAATATCCCATATTAATCAAATAAAAAAGTAAAATAAAAGTTATCACAATAAAGGAAAGTTAACTAAATATACAATCCTAAAAATATTTATACCTCGTCTCACTGCGCGATTTCACCTACTAGTATACCATATAAACAAGAAAAAATAAGAATATATAAAAGAAATGATAAATATATCATTTATGTGCTATGCATGTATGGGAATCTAACGTTTAAATTTAAAAAGAGCAACTGATAGACTTTACAATTTCAACAACCAAACTTTTATTTACAGGTTAACATCAAACCAAACTGTGAATCCACAAGTTGTAAATTCACAAACCATTTATATAATACTAATTTGTAAATTTTGTGTGCATCATAGATTGTACATCATCCTTAAATGAGTTGTACCCATCTTTTTTTTATATATTAATCTTTAACTTTTTCGTTTTTACACACTATTTTTACATATTTGACAATTTAGTCTCAACAATTTTTACTTTCAAATTTGGTCACCTATACTTTTTATATTTACAGTTTTTATGTTTTACGTTTCAGTCTAAATGTTATGAGTTAACACACCACAGCTTATGTGTGTGGTTTGACATTTGTACGCTTATTTTTCCCCGTTTAATGAAACTGTGATCACAGCGCTTTGGTCATGGGTTAACTTACTTATTGCTTTTTATGTTTTATGTTTCGCCAGTGTGGCTCAATATTTTTACGCGTCTACTTTTCATTCAATTTATTTTTTTTGTCTTTTATTTCTTTTATAATACGAGTTCTTAGGTATTGGTAGTTGCTGATGGTAGTATGCTATTAGTACTACTTAACATGCATGGTTTTATGCCACCGGCACAACGCGGGGGGTTAATACTAGTTAGAACTAAATACACAATTACAAGCATATCTAAAAATAGGCATACCACAAATAAATCAACATGTACATGTAATCTTATCTTAAATCAATATATTTTTAATAGCTACTTGCTTTAAACAACAAATAATATATTTCAATAGGCTCTTTACGTACACAAACTTTATTTTAATATTATTTATTAGTACAATTACAAAGTTGGAAAAAGTAGTTTATCATTAATAAGAAAAGTGAAAAGGCAGTGTAACCTATTTTAAATATGACTATTATTCTTTTGGAATATATACACGTAGAGTGGAGTGGTTGAGACCTTCTAGAACAAAATGAAACAAACTCATTCTTTGAAAAACTTGAGGTTTTTTCGGTTAAAACTTCAAACTCAATATGAAATTCACCCTATCCTTTTTAGTTTCAATTTTGTCTTATTACTCTTTTTTTAGTTTCAAACTTTTGTTATTTCCACTTATTAAATCAACTACCTTAGTTTTCTATTCTAATCGTAAATACACACACTCTTAAAATCTATTGTTAAACTCACACCAATTTAATAAAATAAATATCCGGTATCAATAGAGAAAAGACTATCATCTATAGGCATCTACCTCTAATAAGGCGAACACAATTGGCACAAAAATAGGTGGATAGGAGTACATAATAATTTTATCATGCCATTGAAATATAATTTCATTTATTTCTTTCTTTCTTATTATCATTGTAAGAAATTAAAAAAACGATCCCCCTTTTAAGTCTTTTCCCCAACATGTATAAGCCAACCACATGTTATTTGAGTTGTTTTAAGGCTAACATCACGTGAAATTATTACAACATATGCTTCATCTGTAATACCGATAATAATTCACAAAAGCTAGATGATTGCCTAACAGATCCTTTCATTCGAAATTACATTACAAATAATATAAGTTCATATATACTCTTATAGAGTAAATTACTATTTGCATCCCTAACGTTTGTTCATTTTAACCATTTGCATTCCTGCGGTTTCAAAATTGTCATTTGGCCCCTAACGTTTTATATTATCTTCATTTGAGTCTATACGTTTCATTTTTATATCCATTTGAGTTCAAATGAGTAACACTGTTAATGTTTCTGTTAAAATTATTATTAAAATGACGAAAACTACCCTTAAAATTAAAACACACATAAAAAACCTTGTGGGTCCCATCCATCAACATTATCTTCTTCAAATCACCACCACCACAACCACCCTCATCACCACCACCACAACCACCCGGTCATCACCATGACAGCCCCATCACCACCACCACAACCACCCGGTCATCACCATGACAACCCCATCACCACCACCACAACCACCCCGCCGCCAACACAACCACCCGACAATCACAACCTCCGCTTACCACCACCCCTCCCTCCTCGGAAGCCACCACACGTACCATTAAAACCATCAGAGACACATTGATGCTCATTCTTCTCTTCTTGCTTAAGCATTTGAACAGAATACCCACAGCGCCCTGGAGTGGGCTAGACCCCCTGCTAATACCTTTTTTGTGAACCTAATTTTAAATCGGTACCAAACCAAGATGAATCAAATAAATATGTGTATGAATTAAACTTGATTCCAACGCCCGACTTCAGGTTAATTGCTCATCTTCCTTTCTCACCTGATATGACGAAGAATCAGAAGCAAAATCAAATCTCAAATTGAAATTTGTGAACTTTATCTCTATCTTTGTATTTTAACATGGTCCAAGACAGAAAACCAGTTCCACCCACCGGCTAATAGCAAGATCTTCTCCAATGAGAGAATAACATAAAAACCCTAATCCAATTGGAGTAACAATTCATCAAATCTTTGACACAACAACACCAAATTCGATAAATAAACCCAACAAAAAGTCACATGCAGCCCCAAGTGGTGGTTGGCCACAGTAGAGGTGGTAGGGGTTGTGAAGGTCGGCGACAGTGAAGGTGGTAGGGGTTATGGAGGATGGCGACAGTGGAGGTAGTGGGGGTTGCGGAGGGCGACGATAGTGGAGGTGGTGTGGGTTGAGGTGGCTAGAGACAGTGGTGGTAGGCGGGAGTGGAGGTGGTGGGGGTTATGGAGGCCTGCAGG